>JABBOT010000016.1:3305602-3520738 GCA_016165875.1 Acanthopleura granulata | reverse complement strand
AAATTATACAGTGGAATTGTCGAGGTCTTAAGGTAAATTTTATTGAAATAACACAGCTGGTCCAATCATTAAACCCTATTGCCCTTTGTCTTCAGGAAACTCACCTGAAGACATCTGACAAAGATAAAATAACTCTCAAAAATTATTCACTTTATAGTACATTTTGTCACGAAGAAGAGCGAGCTGCAGGCGGCTCCTCTATCTTCATAAATAACAATATTATCCACAGTCCTGTTGCTCTGGATACAGAGCTTCAGGCTGTGGCCGTTCGTGTCTCAATGTCTAAGACAGTCACTTTGTGTTCGGTTTATATTCCGCCGAACACTTCTTTGTCAGCTTTACAGTTACATAATTTGAAAGAACAATTACCCACACCCTTCATAATAATGGGCGATTTTAATTCCCATAACCCCTTATGGGGAAGTAACAGCATAAATAATAAGGGCAAGGTAGTAGAAGATTTTTTAACCAAGGAAGAACTGTGTTATTTCAATGATGGTTCTAATACTCATTTGCATGCGGGTAACGGCATCTATTCTGCTATCGATCTCACTATCACAGATCCATCACTTCTCCTGGATTTTTCTTGGAGAGTGCACGAGGATCTTTGTGGTAGTGACCATTTTCCTATTATCCTAGAGCATGTCACTTCTAATTCTTTAGAACGTGTAGCTAGGTGGAAGTTCGATAAAGCAGATTGGATGGCATTTGAGATGTTCTGTGAGGCTGATATCACGCCACAGACTCTCAATGCAGCAGATGACCCAATATTTAAATTTAATCAGCTTATATTACGAGCTGCAGATAGAACTATCCCTAAGACCTCGACCAGTCCAAAATCCAAAAGTAAACCCTGGTACGACAATGACTGTCGTAAAGCCATAAAGGACCGTAAAAGGGCCGAACGTATATTCAATCATTGTCCTACTGATAAAAATTTAAACCAGGTTCGTATTCTGGCAGCTAAGGCTCGTCGATTACTTAAGTCCAAGAGACGATCTTGTTGGCGGAACTTTGTTTCAGGCATTACGTCCAAAACACCTATGCGTAAGGTCTGGAATATGGTTCAGAAACTAAAGGGTAAAAATAACAAAGCAAAAGTCCAGCACTTGAAAGATGGAGATAACACACTAACTTCTCCATCCGATATAGCTAATAAATTAGCGGAATCCATTTCCAAAAAATCTTCTTCTGAGAATTATACTTCAGAATTTCAACATATCAAAAACCAGAAGGAGAAAATGAAATTGCCCTTTTCTTCTAAAAACTTAGAAGATTATAATCGTCCTTTTAATATCGATGAACTAAAAACTGCACTCAGAAAGGCACATGATACAGCATGTGGTCCTGATAACGTATATTATAAATTTCTGAACCATTTATCAGCTGAACCACTTGAGACTCTCTTGGACTTATTGAACGATATTTGGATAACTGGTAATTTTCCACCCTCATGGAGGGAGGCATGTATTATCCCGGTTCCCAAACCGGGTAAGGATCATACTGATCCAAATAATTACCGTCCCATAGCTCTTACCAGTTGCGTCTGTAAGACTATGGAACGGATGATAAATGATAGACTTGTTTGGTTTCTCGAAACCAACAAGTTACTATCTAATATCCAATGTGGTTTTCGTCAAGGTAGATCCACAGTGGATCACCTTGTTCGACTTGAAAGTTTCATTCGCCATGGTTTTATTAATAATGAACATGTGGTGTCAGTATTTTTTGACCTTGAAAAGGCCTACGACACCACATGGAAATATGGCATTTTAAAAGACCTCGCGGATATGGGCCTTAAAGGTCGATTACCTATATTTATATCCAAATTTTTATCAAATCGTCAGTTTAAGGTACGGGTGGGGTCCACTCTTTCGGACTCTTATGAGCAAGAGATGGGTGTACCCCAGGGCAGTATCCTTTCACCTACGCTGTTCAGCATCAAAATTAATAGCTTGGCCCAAACATTAACATCTGGAACCGAGGGTTGTTTATATGTAGATGATTTTTTGATATGCTACCGGGCGAAAAATATGAATAACATCGAGCGGCAACTGCAGCTTTGTCTCAATAAGATCGAGAAATGGGCAGTTGCCAATGGTTTTAGATTTTCTACGTCTAAAACCGTCGGTATGCATTTCTGCAATAAACGCAAACTTCATCTAGACCCTGAGCTTAAATTTTGTGGTGAACCAGTGAAGATTGTTGGGGAAAATAAATTTTTAGGAGTTATATTCGATAGTAAATTATCTTTTATACCTCACATAAAAACGCTTAAAGCTAAATGTATAAAGGCTCTCGATATAATTAAGGTCGTGTCTAGCACCGATTGGGGTGCTGACCGATCTGTTTTACTTAATTTATATCGTTCTCTGGTGAGGTCTAAATTGGACTATGGGTCCATCATTTATGGTTCCGCTAGGAAATCATATCTTAAAATGTTGGATCCGGTCCATCACCAAGGTCTGAGGCTCAGCCTTGGTGCCTTTAGAACCTCACCAGTAGAGAGTTTATACGTGGAGGCCAATGAGCCTTCTTTACATAACCGACGTATTAAACTCAGCCTTCAATACGCAACAAAGCTTAAAGCTCACCCAACAAACCCTGCCTACGACTGTGTTTTCAATCCATCATATGTAGACAAATATACTAAATGTCCTAACAAGATCCCTCCGTTCGGTCTTCGTATACAGGACCATGTTGTGGAAGCTAACATCAAGCTAGAGGAGATAGCTCCGGTATCTTTTCCGGAGTCTCCTCCCTGGCTTCTTCCACAACCTAAACTAATATTTGATCTACGTCAATATAATAAATCGAATACAAACCCTCTTATAATTCAACAAGCTTTTGCTGAAATTAAGGCTAATTATCCAAATTATAAATTTATATACACTGATGGGTCAAAGGATGAGGACAGGGTTGCGGCTGCGGCTGTCTTAGAACAGCGGGTCTCTTCTCTTCGTCTTCCGTCTTCATCGTCTATCTTTTCTGCAGAAGCCAGGGCTATACTCCTGGCCTTATCATATGTTTCCTCTGGGCGTGCCCAGAGGGCTATGGTATGCAGTGACTCGCTCTCCTGCCTTTTGGCAATGGAGAATAATAAATTCAAAAACCCGCTTATTATGGAAATTTTAGCCTTACATAGAAAATTGATTAAAAGAGGCAAAGATATTATATTCTGTTGGATACCAAGCCATGTTGGTATCCATGGAAACACAGTCGTGGACAGGGAGGCAAAGGCTGCCCTAAAAAAATCCCTATCAAAAGTTAAAATCCCATACGCTGATTTTAAATCTAACATTCTTAAGTATATTCGTCGCCTTTGGCAGGGTGAATGGGACGTGCAGGTGTGTAATAAACTGCACGCTATTCACCCTGTCATTGGCCATAACTCTTATACACTGGGTATGTCTCGTAGAGACCAAGTGGTTTTAACAAGATGCCGTGTTGGGCATTCTCGTCTAACACACAATTTCATCCTGGATGGGAGCAGTGCTCCCGAGTGTGTTGGATGTGGTGCTGAATACGGCATCAAACATATACTGGTTGACTGTGTGGACTTTGCCCATGTGCGGCAAAAATTCTACACAGTAAACTCCATGTATGATTTGTTTGACAGCATCGCTGGCGACGCTGTCATAAAATATTTGAAGGCCATTGGCCTGTATCATAAAATATAAATTTTATTTTCATACGTACTAGTGATAAAACTTCCTTAATGTGCTGGTTTTCGAGTTTTAGCTGTTTTGGTTTTCTTACCTGATTTTAATCATGTCCGTACGTTTTTGGTTTGTTTTTAATGTTCTCATGTCACCATCGAAAACCTGAACTGTCTCGTGGTTCCACCTTGTTCTCGCCACAATATGGCTGAGATATTGCCGATGTGGCGTTAAGCCATAATCATTCATTCATTCATTCCAGTGATCTCTCCAGAACGGAGTTGTAAACCCTGACGTCCTCTAGTTATCATTATTATTAGTTTGGGGTAATTAGTATATAAAAACAGGGTTTTGTACGCGCTATGCACTTTTGTAAGGTTAAAGCGTGTCCATTTGCCAACGATCACACTGTCGTCGCAGCTGTAGTGTTTCGTCAAGCACCAGTGGCCTGAAAAACATATTACCTGTTGCCCGAGCTTACTTAACAAGGCCAAAAAACCGCCCTCGGTGAGAAAGTGGCCCAGACGACTTAACTAGCCAGGACTCTCCCTGGGAACACAGGTGTTCCCTGGTTAGAGATATCCCTAACTGTTGTGCATATATTCGGTCAGTACAGGGCCTCCATGTATGTCTGTCTTCCGGTATTCGCTGAATGCAGCAAATCGTCTCACACTGGTACAGACTCAGTGTAATCATCACACACCTTCATTTCTCGGGGTTGTACATGTAGGCAAAGAGAAAAAGCCAGAACGGTCCGTAGATTCCCATGCACTATGGATGCTCTATCACCCCGGAGTACTTTCTACCAGGAGATGATGGCTTCATCAAGCAGGTGTATAACTTGATGACCCGGATGGGAGATGTGCGCTAAGTAAGTTAGGTCATGTTTGTCTCGGAGTCGCCGGTATCAAAGAATCTGGTCAGACGCCCAATACTGCATCAGATGACCTGTACTTTGACGTTTTATTTAAGCCACACTCAAGAATGTTCACTTATACAATGACGACCAGCATTATGCTGGGAGCAAATCGAACAGTGCCCGGTGTAAAGCCACGTCCTTCCTCCGGCGACTGGCAGATTTCCACATATACATCCGGAGATGAAGCCAGCACAAGCTGGGTTTGAACTCACACCGACCGCACTGGAGAGAAGCTCTTGACTCATTGTGCCACGGAAGCCCCTATCATCTAATTAGCCGATTATGATTTCTCAAGGAAGAAATGCGATCGTTCGATGAGTGCAGGAGTTGTCTGTACAAACGCTTAACCATAGAAACATGCAATAACTGAAGGAATTGTTCAGTTAACATTTCTAATTAACATCACTGCAACGTTTTTACATGTTTCTCCTGCAAGGCAAAGACTACACCAAAAATAAAGTTATAAAGTGATCGAAAAGAAACACTACGAATTGTATACAAAAATATTTTCTCTGATGTTTCCACATTTTTTGACGGAATTAAACGGAGTCATATGTTTTAATGGTATCATGGACTATATGGAACATATTGAACTGGCTGAATCACAGTGACGCCACACGTTCCAATTAGCTGTTACCTTTCCACATTAAACAGATACTGACGCAGTACTACATGGATACTACATAAATATCCATACGGAACATAAACACGTAACACTAGGGGGTCTGTAGGCTGCAACCATTTTAGGTATTTATGTCAGGAATCATCAACCAGTGACATGATATACCAGTGGTAGGTCTATTCCTTGTCCTTTTGGGCCCAGTGTATTGTGCACATGTATTAAATGTGATGACGTCGACAACACAGCGTTTTTTGTAATTCTAGAACAATGACCTCTAGGATATTGCACTTAACACCACAGCTATTTTTTATTTACCTTATTCTCTCTGAGCAATGGTGGTAGGTGGCGTATAAATTGTTACTTCTGAAACACATGAACAGACCGAGTAAAACCCTACGTGAAGTAAATGGACAAGAGGCTGGACTTCACAGGTAATGTGTGATTATCTACCACCTATCACATTGTTGTCATTGCCCTAGTTTTAGTCTCCTTGCTATAGACTTTTTATATGGGATAGTATCATACCTGTAAGTATTAAATTTGCACTTGTACGCATACGTCCATTATATTCTTATAACCACTTCGTCTCCCAAGATATCTAATAAAAGTACGAATAAAGAAACAACCTATTTTTGCTTACAACTTCTCTGAGTTAGGATTAAAGTCTATATTAGCGCCTGTCTGAGGCATTTCCAGGTTAGTCAAACGGTTAGTCTAAGTTGAAAGTTTACTTACTGTTCTTATTGTGTAGACAACTATAAAATGTCTAGAAATCCGTTAGAACGGTTATCTAAAGTAAACCTTAATTTGATTCGCTGAAATTCCACTTTCTCTGTAATTTAAAGCTAACCGCTACTTCTCACGGGACGAATTAAGAACCACACAATTCTTTGTCAGCACGTTAATCCGAGGATTCCCCGTGAATACCTGTCGATATCGCTTAATTATTTCATTTAGCTGCTCCACGTCTGTCATTGTCAGGCCGAGATGGAAATTCTGGAGAATTTGACACGGTCCCCTTAGCGCTAAACCCTTAGGTGGTGCAAATTCAAAGGGTTGTTGATTAATGTAATTTGTCATCAGTCTCCGGACTTCACTCCGGGAGCAGGTGCCATAATTTACACGTCGGCTTCTGGTTCTCTTGGGAGGAAAAAATCAAAAGGCTAGATTAGTATTGCGTCTGGATGACTGGAGAAGGGGGGTAATTACATTACGACGTCAGCCACTACCCTTGCCATACTTGATACCACTGATCTCAATTTCTGCTAGACTCGGGCGATTAATGCCCAAGGTCTGCAGGGCGGAGGTCTGGGGGCAAACGCATAGGTAACGGTGAATTGCTGTGGTCAACAGAAGCCGAAATGAGGTTGGCCTTGATAAATAATGAGCCTGGAAAGGATGCAAAGGACACGTAGTAAAGCAGCGTGGCGTGTTAGTATCCATATGGTGTCTGATGACTGGTACTTTAAACCAGAAGTATTATCCCTAATCGAAGAATACAGATCACAGCTGAGGCCGATGACTGGTGAAACGATGCCCAACTTCACAAAGGCCAGTCTCAAAAAAAAAAATTAGCTCGATAGTCTCCTAATGCATACATGCATAGCAGTTGAGTTCTCTGTGTTCTCCTCGATCTGCCAGTAACCTGCGAATGGTCGTCGGTTCCCGCTGGGCGCTGTCCCGTTTCCTTCCACCATACTGCTAGCCGCCATCGTATATTATGTGAAATATTCTTGAGTACACCGTACAACACCAATGCAAGAAACACATAAATCTGCCCATAAAGCTTTCCATCTGTCTTAAGGCTTTTCATTTGTACAGATTTGAAGTAGAATACATGTATTTATGTATTTTTTTACTTGGTGTTTTACGCCGTACTTACGAATATTTCACTTATACGACGGCTGCCAGTATTATGATGGCAGGAAAACGGGGAGAGCCTGGGGGAAACCTACGACCATCCGCAGATTGCTGACAGACCTTCCCACGTTCGGCCACAGAGCAAGCCAGCATGAAATGGACTTGAACTCCCAGTTGCCGCATTGGTGGGAGGTTCTTGGGTGAATACGTGTAAGTCAATTGCCCTTGGGTACAGCGTTTAATGCTATTCACCCTGTCATCGGCTATAATTGTTATACTCATGGCATGTCTCGTAGAGACCAAGTCCTTTTAATGAGGTGCCGTATCGGGCATGCTCCTATGATGCAGAATCTTTTTCAGGATAGGAGCATACCCTGAAAACGTACCCTGGTTGACTGAGTAGACATTGTTGATGTTCGACAAAGATTCTACATAGTGGATTAAATATTGAAATTATTTATGGTGAACGCCATAATTAATCATTCATTTTGATTCACAGTTCAATCGCTAACTGATAAGACAATATCCCAATTCCATTACAAAAAGAAATTCTCAGTTGTTGCGCAACAGTGCATGCGAAATACTCATCTACTTTCCGAGGCCAGCTGTACTCTATGAATCTGTGTATTTATAATTAGGTTTTACGTCGTGCGTATCAATTATTTTATACGTGGAGTCATTAGAATGTTTGTATATACTCAGCCTTCTGTAGCAGGACGAGTCCGTTGCTGGAACATTATGCCGACCAGTTTTGTTTCCATGCAGTGCTGAGAGCCAAGTCAGGCGGCAGCATGTGTCATTTTTAAAGTCTTTGGTGTCCCTATCCAAGATTGAACCCGGATCTTCCCATCCTGTCAGCTATACAGAAGCAGTAACGAAGAAAACAGTATTACAGAAAAGAACAAAATCGTACATTTGAACATGCGTATTGTTCCCCATTTAATAGCAGTGAAGTCCGTTGATCTTGACGTCTGCCCCGGTTAGGGCTCGACAAATGCATAGGTGTGTAGTGGTTTCCGGTAGCTGCTTCTTGTTGTCAATTATTGTCTACAAATACAATAGCATTTGTAAATAAATATGCGAAACCCTCCCTCAGGTGACTTAATCAGCATGGCTGGGTTTTTCATTAAAATTGTGGTTAAGACAAATACTACATAAGGTTAGTGCTTAAAGAAAAATAAACTTAAGAAGTGTCGTGTTACCGGGATCAAATCTTGAACACTTGTTTCTTTATTTTGTTTCTGTATAAAAGAAGAACAGCAACTTTGTACATTAGGGCGTCAATGATTGAAGGTGAATTGTTCGGTTAGGAACAATTAGTAAACAATAAACATAAGTACAAAACTATCTTTTCGCAAACGTTAACCCCTGATCATGGATGATATCACGCCCTAGTTAAAAATGTGACTCGAGGGAAGGGATTGTCGAAAAAAATGTCCCTTAACTACTGCAACAATGGGCTTGGATTCCACTGATTGCCTTAGATGTGCGTAGGATCGAAATAATCGAAGCGCTAGATTGTCTTGGCTTGCGGTGTCTATGGGTGTCCTTTGGTTTTTTTTTTTTTAAAGAAACAAACCCAACAACCTCTAAGGTAAGGCGATTTGGCCCAAGCACGGAATTTATCTTAGTCCGGATGTGCCTACGTCGACAGTGAGATTATCGGTTTCTTCGTCTGGCTGGCGTTTCTTCGGTGTAAGCCGGGACAGTCCATGGAAAACATGTCTTTGGGAGTATTCCCAGAGCTGACTCGGACACAAACCAACGTTCAAGGCTATCGATCCCGGATTTCTTGAAAAAATCAACAAAAGCACGCTAGGTACAGGTTTCGTTTATTTCTTCACTGAAATCGCTTCAAGTGAGCGGGAAAATGCTTGGGCCTGTGCAAAGCTCTTGCAATGATCAGATCTGAGCATCGATTTTTTATTAACCCGTTTGAGCAGAACACAAAACGTCGTTCGTGAAGGGAAAAAAAGCATATTTTAAGAGGTAACGCAAGAGGTCTGTGTCTCAGTTGATCCGACGCTTAATCACCAATTGCAGTTTCTATCGGGTAGCAATTTGCTAGGTTTGTTCCTTAACACCAGATCAAGTCCAGAGATCCGCTAGACATCCAGCCCTGATGAGGACGCCGGGGGTAGCCAACAGCTCCTACACGGATTGCCAGGCATAATTTTCTCTTCGTTCCAAAAGACGTTCAAAGTAGAAACCTGTACACATTGAACACTGGACTTCCGTGTTACATGAGCAATTTTGTTAAGACGGAAATTGGAGTTCGTCGACAAACATTGTATAGCTAAAGGATAAAAGTGGACAAAGTGACGACTAAGCATTGCTAAAAATGAAAGTTGTTGTCCACACACTCGTTTTTGACTGAAAGCCATTTGATGCGATAATCTAATAACGGGATAGCCTTTTACAAGGTTTCTTCAGCATTTTGCAAAAACACGTTGCCTGTTAACAGAAACGCCTTCTGTGGGTATCGTTCAACCCTACATATTCTTTTGCAAAACTGATGCATTGGATGAATTTCCAAAAGTACGTTTAGAAATCCACTGTGATCAAAGACGTTATTCCCTCGTTTGGTATTTCATGGCGTAATGTAGAACGTTTGACTTCGTTCGATGGCGGTCATGCTTATGAGTGACGGAATCCAGAGTGTCTGTTATAAACAAGAGAGAACGCGGAAATCTACAAATTTTCCCTCCTGATTTTTGAACCCGCGCCTAGTTTTTCCAGTAACCAGCTTCTTCCAACGCGGATAAAACCATCGATATTTTTCATAATAACCAACAGATGTTCGCCCTAATAAGCATTCTAAGCTACTACATGTAACAGCAAGCTCAGTTTCCAAAACAACGTTTATTACAAATTACGAAGAAAGTACATAGAGTAAGAGCAGAGTCTCTGATCAGATAGTAGCTCCGCTCGCTGAGACAAAATTACCAGGGGGTCAACTACGAAATGCATAATAGTGTTTGTATACTTTTCCACAATTAAAGTAGATACTGTCAGTTTATGTATACCTGCTACTTGTACCAAGTTAAACTGAAATCAGACAAAACCTGAAGGGCGAGTAGCGTTTTAAAAGAAACAGGAGCCGGAGAGGCACACAGGCAGAGAGACGTACAACTTGCTAGTACATAAGCTTTTCTGGTCTTCGATTCGTAGACCTAAAAAATAGGACGGAGTTAGTCTGCGAGAGAAGCAAGGAATGTTCTAGACGCGTAAATTTAATCACTATCCAAGACGTAACAATTCCCACCCCGGTAATTTCAACACCGTTCCATTTTTTCAACTGTAAAAAGGGTTCTACTCGACATTTTACATTGTGTGATATAACATATGGCCAACGAGGTAAGGTTTCGGACGAGCAAACATTCTCATTACACGCAAATAGCACCAGTTTTCTGGCTTTGTTAGCAGGCAAAACTTCTACTCTGCACAAGTGGATATTTTCGGTGCTCGAATACCAATGATTCCGAAGTTTGGTTCATTTCCTGGAACCGTTTACCTTCTCGTTAACAAGGATTTCCTTCTGTTTGCATGTTTCTATATATAGGCAGACAAAAACGCTCGAATGTAGCGAGGTGATTGAGGACTGTATCCATTCATTATGTCAGAAACCTTACGATGCATTTAATGTTTTATGTAAAAACATTATAAACGGTTCTAGGATACAGGTCGAGAGACCTAGAATCGGTGTTTATTTCCCTCAATCAAATAATCTAATGTTTTCATTAGAAGTGTAGAAAACCGTATAAAGTTTTAACAAAGAAGAAATTCCTAATGCGATTTTGAAATATCAGCTGTTTACTTCTCTGCGGAAAAAAATCAGCTAAAGAGAATAAGCTGTGAATTCATAGTATTTTTGCACCGCGCTACTTGCCTCTGCAGGTCTTGCATGAAGGATTGTATATCACACAAGGCATTAAACCTGTTAAAAGGTGTATATGTTAAACATTTCCTGACGTTGAGACAATCAGGGAACTGCCTGATACCCCGAAAGAGGTAAATTCAACCATTCATGAAGTCTTCATGCAACCTTTGCAAACATTAACAAATAATGTAGGAATGAATATTTTATCCTTACATGGAAGAGAAAATTATAAAAAAAAAACATTAAATACGGTCAAGTGGATTATATATATATAAGAATGTGCAGATCGTTTGTTTGATTGATGGACGGCGATTGAAATGCCACAAAATGTATATATGGCCCTTCTCATTGACATTCGTTCTTATACACGGCGCCTGTCTCGAGGAGATCAAGTAGTTCCCACACGGTGTTGCATTGGGCATTCTCGTTTAACACAAGAGTTTTATTTGTGTGAGGTCTAATTTGGTATCAAGCATTTCTAGATTGACAACATGTATGTTGACTTTAATCATGTTCGGCAAAGGTCTGATCCTACGACTGTTACAGTTTTCCAGGGTTAGCTCTTTTAACTAGTTTAAAACATGTCTGTTTATTTTATGTCATTTTGGATGTTTCCATTATCGTTTCGAAAACCATTCCACGGATTCTGATTTAAACACGTTCTTGCCTCTAGCGAAGTGGATCTAAGCCATGCCCATTCATTCATTCGTCCTCCCTGTCGCTCTCCATGTGTACAGCATTGAACACCAGTCACATGGGTTATGTGCCAGCATCACGGCGGTCTCAGTGCTGACGTACGTTGGCGTTGAACCCGCACCTCGTGTGTCCTAACAACTGAAGGACAAACGACTTAACCACTCGACCCTAACCCTGGATCCTTTCCAGAGAAGCATCTTGGTTGAGAAGGGAGACACACCGAAATAAAATCGAAGTCCCCGAAACCAGTGTTCCAGGCTGCTCTCTGCGGTGACCGTTCCATGCTTTAATGTCCCTGTCAATGAAAACTTTGTGTCATATTTCACATTTATGGTTCCCGAAGTTGGCTATCATGCCACAAATCAACGCGACAGTTAGACCTCTTATCACGAGCTCGTTCAGAAAATATGCTTTATGTCAGACCGGAATGATTTCCGACGATCAACGATGTAGTTCGGTTAACCTCGGTAACCTTCGGACTATTTCAGTTATTCTTCATACGTCACGATCGCCCTTGTCTGCTGCTAGAGTAATCTCTGTGGTAATAATCCGGCATTTTTTCTGTCATGAATTTCGGCCGCTGTCCTGTTATTGTTCTTATACACTGAGTTACAAAGAAATGACTTTAATATCCTTCGTGAAACGATTATGACGTATTATGAGGTATATACATGACATCAGAAAGTAGAATAAAGACACTTTGGATTTTTTTTTGATTTTTTCTCTCATGTAGGCAGAAAACGATTATGATGACTACAAAAATAGTTGGAATGCCTAATACTGTGTTTATATTGAAAACTTCCAATGGGACGTCTTTGCAACTATGTCTTGCATCGAATACGTCCAGTTTTATGCCAGTATTTCCCCTGTAATGTTCAAGTGCTTTAAGTAAATATGGCGTCGATTTAAAGCACAGACGCCATTTCGAGTGCGCACATTGGCACATCTGTATTTACATTGGAATTCAGAATATTACAACTTCCTGCGGACGGACACCTAATAAGGTTCGTCGCGGATCACAGCGGGCGGTTCGCGGGGTTAGCCCTTGGCATGACCTTCAGATAATTGGGTGCAGAAGCTCCATGGCTTGTCCAGGAGATCCGGTTGTTAGAAACCCAGGCTAGTGATTTACACTGACAGCCTTCACAAAGTCATATTGTCCGGATTCACCGCAACACGTCACATCGCACCCAAGCTGTGTTTATAAATCTCTCTCGTGATTGATCGTTATCTTTCAGTCTGAAGAAATAGTGAAATTGGGCCGTGTAGATGAGGCCGCATGCATTTCTCGGTGTGCCAGTTACTGTTCCCTTTCAGCGCGAGGAAAATGTATTAAGCACTCCGCGAGTTTCGTAATTTATAGACTAGCCTGAACGTCAGTCATTGTCTTGAAGTGAAAGAACGCTAACAACTGACGTAGTGCATAACAAGATGCAGCAGAGAGAGTAAGCGACATCAGTGAGATAGTTATCAAATGGTCACACGTAATCTGTGAAATCTGGCCTCTTTTCGATTTACCTCAGCCAGGGGTTTTATTCTAACTGTTCATGTGAATGTTTTAAAAGTAACAACTAAAATACCATCTTGCACCATCGCACGAGCAGAGTAAGATTTGAAAAAATACAGTAATGTCAATTGCAATATATTTGACCTCACTGGCCTAAACTCATGGCCAGCTCAAAACTAAATAGGAGACCTCAGTGGTCGAGGGAATAAACGGGCTAGCGCAATATAATGACCCAGGAGGCTCTCACCAATGCGGTCACTCTGAGTTCAACTCCAGATCATGCTGGCTTCCTCTTCGGCAGCGTGTGGGAAGGTCTGCCACTAACTTGCGGATGATCGTGGGTTTCCCCGGGCCCTGACCGGTTTCCACCAACCTAATGTTAGTCGCCGTCGTATAAGTGACATATTCTTGAGTACGGCGTAAAACATCAAATAAATAAATAAACCAAAACTAAATGCTTTCACTTAATGCTTTAGATCTTGTTCAGGTAGTTAAAATTCATTCAGATGTTTCAGTGATATGGTGGTCTTTACGCTTAACGGCCGTATGTTCGTCGTGTTGAGGCTGACAGCCACGTTGGATAGATGAACAGTTGGGATTTAAAGCGCCACTGAGATACATATTTGATTAATGACGCCTTATATACTAAAATGGTACACGATTTGGATACTGATATTATTCATCGGCCTACGGCATTCATTGCGTCTTTTCGTCTTCACTGAAAACTGTTCAGAGGTTTGTGTTATTTGTCGTTTTTGGAAACTGGTCTAGCGATGGTTCAACCGGAATGCACGTTTTGAATGAATGTCACTTTCGACGCCTAGGTTGTAGCTACAATTAATCGGTATGTAAGAGCGTGCAACTAAAAGTAAGAGATTCCGTGAGTATTTTGCAGAAAAGAGAGACCCAGGCTTGCAAAAGACCGAAGTTGCGTTTCATTTCCCTTTTAGTATAATTCATTGATTTTTCGTCAGCCTCTTTTCTGGATCATCGGTCTACTCCCTGAAGTACTGTGGTTGTGTCTATATACATGTAGCTGGTGCTCGCTGAATCTTAAAGCTTCCAGACTTTTTAAGATTTGATGAACCGAATCCCAGTGTGCGCACAAAGGAGAAGCTTGGCGAGCTAATACCCAGGTCCTGGGAGCAAGTCCTCGTAAAATAGCTGCTGCTGAGAACTTAGACATAATAGCCAAGTGCTTAACGTTAAACCTCCAAATAGCGTGTAGCGCAATCGGCCAAGAATGCAATTTTTAAAAAGGGCAAAAATAAAGACTCCAGGGAAATAGAAAACCATTTTTAAGCTTGTATTGAAAAGTTTTTTGAATTCAAGAGAGCAAAGGAAGTCTTTCCTCTGACACCAGTAACTTGACTAAATGACAAAGAAACCAACTTGCTCATTTTCACGCCTCGTGGATTTTTAAGTACATGTATGGCTTGAAGCATTATTGCCTCAACTTCGTTTTCTTCTTAGTTTTTGAAAAAAGGGCATTATTTTCCAGACATTTTTTGGGGGGTTCTGGACGTGTGCTTAATTTGCCTGGAATATCCCTCGATGTAGTTAAAGTAAACGGAAATGGATGCGTTCAAGTGCTCCAGGTTTTTCGTTCTCTTTCGTCGTGTTCACATGTATACATTTTGACAGTGTAAAAAAAGACCCGATGTAATCATTTTGCAGAAGCCGTGGTAAAAACAGACGGCAATCACTTAAAAGGATCCGGTTGTCAGGAAGTTGTGTTAAAAAACAGATGGTTCCATTGATTACCTGGAAACATTTTAATTGTTAGCAGCAAAGGCTCGCAACTGGCTGCTAGCAGACAAATGTAATAATTCCAACTGGAGACTTCGTAATTTCAGGACGTATTTGTAAGACAAAAGCTCGGAAAAAAATATGAACACATCGTTTCTATTTAGTTAAGTACGATAAAAAGAAGCCACTATTGGGGAAAAACATTTAATCTACATTCAGCAAATGTATAGTCGGTTTTTTTTATCAACGTACGAAGTTAGATGTGTGTATTGCGTAGCGTGGGCTTGCCAGTGGTGAAGTTTTGCTCAGCGTTCTTTTTAAATGACTTTCTGAACACAGGCGTCGAAACCGTCAGGTAAAATTGTCTTTCCGGATCAATAATCACAAGATCAGTTTCCAAAACGACAAATAACACAAATCACCAAAGAACTAAGAAAGTATTGAAAATACTTTAAACAATTGACGGATTCATGGCAATGACAGCTTTCACCCACGTGCCTGTGGAACGGAATGTACCTCACAGTGTGTTATGCGCAATTCCTTACCACAAGGCGTGGACGTTCAATACCAGCTTTGGACAGAGAGTTTGAACGTGGGTTGTATGTGTAGTCTTGAACTAGGTGAATACCACTCGTCTCGGACAATTATAAAGTACATGTCAAACGCTGGTCAAATCGTAGCAAATGTCGTAGTGTTTCACGCCGAACTTTCTGGCTTCCTCCGGTTTCCGGTTTTAGAAGTTACAACTTACACCCCCCTCCACATCATGGATGAAGTAGTATGATGTAAGAAAACTTTGCAGTGATGTTAAATGCAGTACACTACACGTGGACGTCACCGCGTGGTCTAGAATTACTCAAAATGCCGTGTTGTCTTCACATTTCACACATGCACACAATAACATGAAAACACTACACAGGGGCCAGGAAAGATACGTCAAGACGTCCAGTCTAACCACCGGCTTCCGTGTATTATATGGTTGGGGTAGCCACACCTGTCATCTGTCATCCCTGTATCGAATAATGTCCATCTTTATAGTCGCAGCAGTATATAGTATTTCATACATGTTACAGAAGACTGTGTTCACCACAGGGAGCCAGTGTATTAGACACCTGAGCCGAAATCACCTTCTGTTGTGAGCACGCGGCTAAATAATGTGAGGGCAATTTACAATCAGGAAAATTGACCATTTTTCTACACCTGCTCTCTTGGTCGCACTAACAATTTCCCAGTAATCCCATCTCGAATAGCTACTTAAATTTTTTAGGGCTTTTTTGGGATATAAGCCACAAAGGAAAAGCAGAGTTTTACTTGGAAGTAATGAGAGCCAGTCTGAGAATTTGAAGTAAATCGAATGTCAGCGGAAAACACAATAGAAGGTACACAAAATCTGCACTTTGAAGGGTATCAGTCAAAACTCTAGAAAGCTTTCATTTGATTTTATACCATCAAGGTATGCCTTTCTCCAACATGGCGATGTGACTTAAAAGTGTTTATATGTTTTATACACTGTTAAGGCTGTATATTTAGTTGCTGGTTTTTTTCGGGGTTTTTTGGATGTGGTGCTGAATACGGCATCAAACATATCCTGGTTGCCTGTGTAGACTTTGCCCATGTTCGGCAAAGGTTCTACACAGGAAACTCCATGCATGGTTTGTTTGACAGCATAGCCGTCGACACTGTCATAAAATACTTGAAAGCCATTGGCCTGTATCGTAAAATATAAATTTTATTCTCGTAAAATTTCCTTGATATGCTGGTTTTCGAGTTTTAAGTGTTTTGGTTTTTCTTACCTGATTTGAACCCATCTCAGAACAGGTTTGTTTCGTTTTTGATGTTTTCACGTCCATATCGAAAACCTGAACTGTCTCGTGTTTCCACCTTGTTCTCGCCACGATATGGCTGAAATATTGCCGATGTGGCGTTAAGACATAATCATTCATTCATTCATTTATTTTCGGGTTTTAACAAACCTTTTCAGTACGATTAGAGTGTTTCACCGTGGCATGTGGGTATCAGTGTATACATGTTTACAGTGTTGCTTCACTGAAACGAACTAAACAACCAGGCAATCAGGTAAATCCCTATACTGTTTACACCAAGTACGCTACTTAATCCTTTCTCGAGGACATAGACAATTTAGGATAAAAAATATCCTTTGGATTCCGGACTTGCCGGTTCCGTTTGAATTAGTTTAACCACTTGGCACAGCAACCAACCCATCATTAAATGATTTGATCACTACTATCTTATAAAGAAGAAACCACTGATCATGCACTTGTGTACATGCTTCCAGAAAGTGTGTCTATATGTAAGGTTGCTGTGTGTTTTCTAGGTTAAGAAGAGAACTTATGGATCGATTAATTCATTGACAGGTTGAATGGTGTCTAATGCTGTACTGAAAAAGTTTTCACTTATGTCAGCACAATTTTTGAAGGAAGGAAACCTGAGTGCCTGGAGTAAATCATTGCCCTCCGCCAGGATGTTGACAAACGTCCTAACTTAAAGCCGCAGTGGGAACGGTGAGAGTAGTTAGATTCAAACAAGTGACCCCGTTCGAGCTAGCACTTTGACCGTCTATCCGAGGGAGGCCCTCTTAACAAAAGAAAAAAGGTAGGTTGAATTAGTTTAAACAGGACGTAAGCGTTAAGTCTCGGAAATAAGCTCGCCCTAATTTCAAGTCAGTCGGATGTAGCTCCTCTGACTTGACACATTTCCAGGAACTGTCTGTGATAATAGTGACAAGGGAGCAAATAACACTAAACCACGCTCTCGCGAGAGTTAATGTCGAGGGTTATTATTTCTAACATCGTCCAAAAGCAAGGTAAATTGGATCAAGTTCGAAATTTGCCGACAGGCTGTCGTCTATACAGTTCATCGTCCTTGTAATTTAGGATATTTGCACAAATCCAACCAAACTCAATTTATGATTATCTTGAGCCCTTGTCTCTAACTAGGTCAAAGTATTTTTGTCTGCTTTATACCCAAATGAAAGTCCCACTGGACTTTATTCCTGAAGTTTGACGTTTTATAATCAGTTCCACAGACTTTCAGGTTTACGAAAAAAATTCTGTTTTATTCAAAGTTGAAAGGTCTAAATCCCGTCGAGTTTCCTACCGCGAGATATTGCTCTTATTTAGCGTATTTCCTCAGGGCAGAAGAGGTGGTTCACCCAGGGTATCCCAGATTTCTAAATGTGGAAAGCCACGTAGAGCTCACGCAGTGTGTGTATATTTAATTCTGGGAGTCATTATAGACGACATCCCACAATTATCCTCCGGTGGTCTGTGCGTATTTATTTTTCCCATCGAGATATGCAATTGATCTACGCCATTACAATGATACGAGCACATCTCGGCTGATACATGCGCAATCCAAACAAACAGCAAATGTTCTATTTCCTGCCAAATTCTCTCGCCTGGCCTGGAAGAATTCCTACCGTAAATCCCCCAGATAATCGACCGTGAAATTACGTCAATGCTGAGCTCTGCACAGCTATTGTGTACTGCTGTATTTAATGCACTGTACGTAGCATTTCAGACTCAATTTAAAATATTCTTCGGATGCTTAAACAAAAGGAGCAATTAAAGCCTGTCTCATTCTGAAAGCTGATGATTTGGGAGTGTATAGAAGAGATGCAGTAACCGGGAGAAAAATAAAAGTCGGTCAAACTTGGCAATGGCCGGGACTGTCCTTGGCTAGACCGGAAATAGACTTACGGGCCTAAGGAACAAGTGAATCTCGGCCCTGATAATGGTTGTCTCTCATAGCTGGGGTTGCGCTGTAATTACTGTGGTATTTACCCTCACCCTGTGTCGATGTGGTCAGTTAAAACAAATACTGTCAAGTCGCCTGTTGAGAGGAAGCCTCTAGAGTGTGAGAACAGGCCCCGGGATCGTGAAGCTGATTTAGACTTGTCTTGACTTCAAAACCATCTTGTGAAACCTTGTCTTGATTTCAAAACCATCCCCAAGATCACAAAGCTGTCTTAGGCTTAAGTGAGACTTAGTCTTAACTTCAAAACAGGCCCCGGGCTCATGAAACTGTTTCGAACTTAACTGAGATATGGTCTCAGCTTCACCCCCTCCTCCCCCCTCAGATGAAAAAGCTTGTTTTAGATTTAAGTGAGACTTGGTCTTAACTTCAAAGCACGTCCCAGGATGACGAAGCTGTTTTAGACTTAAGTAAGGTTAGGTTTTAACTTCAAAGTACGCCCCAGGATGACGAAGCTGTGTTAGACTTAAGTGAGACATAAGCTATGCATGCTAGGCAGGAAATCAATGCTAAAATCGAATTCCGTTTTTACAAAAAACCGATGAATTACAATTCAGAATGAACGAGTGGACAATCAAATCCAGTTCCTTAACGAACTAAATACTCTGAACTTGTTTTAGGGCCATGCATTATGAGCGTCTTGAATCTCTCATACAAGGTCAAACACGTCCAGTTTAATCAGAATGATTTCCCTACTCATTGCGAATCACTTTTACAGCTGTCAATAAAATTGACACAAGTTCACAACGACGAATTCAGCTCACTTTTTACAACGCTGTAAACAGATAAGAGAAGAAAAGGTTTCTTCATTCCGGAAAAGGTGAAAATAAATTGCATGCTCGTACCAGTTGGAATTTAACCGTTATTGAGTTGCTATCTGTACGTGGCAGGCATTAAGAGCATGGTTCGTTAGATATCCTGTTCATAAAAGAATTTAGCAGGGAAACGTTACTGAGCCTCGGCGGATAGTTCACTAACGGTTCCGTGGCGATAGCATTTTTATGACAAGTTTTTGGATTAACGACTTCGGGAGCTAATGGGGGAATTACTGTGTGGTGAAACGTGCATACGACAGGCAAACAAGACTTTAATCAACTGTACGTGTTGGCTGGTACATGTATATCCTCCAAACGCCAGCATTTTCTTTCTTACTTGACAAATAAAGAAAACAACTACATGTAATATAATACATTTAATATATTGATAATGGCAGAAATCGCCCTGTAAAGCAAAAGGAAAGAATAAAAGTAAGAAGCAAAACAAAAAAATGTATCGAATGGATAACCGGTGAATTTGTCGGTCATTTCCACTGAGCTGTATCTAGAGGAGAATTATATCAACAGTTAGCGATACCACCATAATTAATCCTTTTTGTAGCATATATAGGGCATCGAGATAAACACAGTAAGCAAATTGCTAATTCGTGAAATGCTTTCTCTTAAGGAATCTATCACTTTGGTTTCGACAAAGAGTGAAGGAATTCCTGTTTATTGAACTGTTGATCGGTGAAAACAGACAATGGCCAAAAACTGTATTTACGTATTGCTTTAACGAAACTTCCATACACTTCTCCGGTGGTACGTGGGAATGTTTTCGCGGTTTCATCGCATCATAATGTTGGCTGCCATCGTATAAGTGAATTATTCTTGATTATGGTTTGAAATATCAATCAAATAGATAAATACACGCAAATATGCACGAACTGAAAACTTAGAATTAGTTAAAAAATATTCTCCAGTTCGCACTGTCATTGGCGCCTTGGGTGGTTTTATTAGATACTGGTTTAATTCATTTGCCTTAAACTTTCCTTGAAACCTGTTGACGCTTCCTCTTTGCATGAATTATTCCCAAGTTCTGACTGTCTATCCTGTCTTAGTTCTTATTGTTTATTGACTTAGAACGGTCATTTTGGCTTACACCTGATATTCGAATGTGTGTTTCGATGCCTAAATTACATGAGGTTCTTTTCCATCCAATATGGCATACACATTGAGCACACTCTGTTCCATGTGGGAAACATTGTCAATTGCCAAAGTCGGGTGGTTTTCTCGTGGTATTGCGGTTTCCTCCATTCATAAATATTGCTACTGCTGCATAATCAATTAAAGGTGTCAATCAGTCTAACTTTGAAAAAGAACACAATTACGGAAAATGTGTTTATCCTACATAAAATAATTACAAGGTTAATGTGACTTATCTGTATCAGATTCAAAACTATCAGAACCTGACCGTTAACATCTGAGAACCAAACAAATCAGAGGAAAAACGAAACTAATCTTAGCAAACATCAAAATGGAATTCGCCTGATGTACTCTTATAGCCCACAAGTACATCAGAAAAATTATTGTCATTGACCTCTACAAAATAAACTCACAGAGAAGAAACGGGTTAATAATCTCTACAAAAAAACTCATCAGAAGAAAATGTGGTTATTCCCTTCTCAATAAACGGATGAGAAAAAATGCCATTAACCTTCTTAAAAGTCAACAAAATTAGAAGTAATGATGCGCCATTTTGTATAGAAAATCCTTCTTCCTTGAGCGATGCTATTTCCGATAACAGCCAACAGTTGGTAACATTTGAAGCTGAAATCAGCAATATCCAGAAAGGTCAATTCACAGCATATGCCAATCTTGCCCCAGTGTACAAGTATGCCCCCATACAGAATTGACAACCGAAGCTTTGATCGCCTTAGTATGAACGGTAAGCACGATTTCTGTTGATGTGTCCAACCTTATCTCTCAGTAAATAAAATCATGCTGAGCTTTTGACTTACAGCATCTCGTTTTATGCATTCAATTGTATTTTTAGCTGCCATAATCGACTGCATAACTTGCTCTCTCTCTTTCTCTATCTTTTTAATCACTTAACGAGGTTTCTCAGTGTACGGTGACCGATTTTTTCCGAAGTTTCGCAGCAAATACGCTTTTGATCTTGTTTGTGCCGCAGTATATAACAGACACACACTGGAAATGTTGAACTGCCAGCGCCTGTGCAGCGTTAGTGAACACATACTTTGGAATCCAATGGGCTTGCAAATGGTGACAGTCTTTAATATCTGTCATAACTCCGTTGACAGCCTGATTTCTGTCAGGGGTGGGGCATTTCTGCTCCGCCTGAAAAACTTAGCCCGGCATTTCTTCTGTCCAGGCATTTTTTCAGTTGAAATTTTGGAAATTATTTAGTTGTCTTTTCCCAACAGTGTGCGTTCTAATCTGGAACGTTTGCCTTTGTGCCCATTTGTTTATCATGTTCAGCTTTTCTAATTCCTTGTCCACACCAACCGATAGACACAGAATGATGACTTTAACTTCAAAGGATGGAAAATACGGGACATCCATCAGGTTTTTTTTCAGATTACAATGCATGATGGGTAGAGTGTATTTCTTTTTCTAAGTTTCCCGTCTCTCTGTCTAGCATTTCACCTTCATAGAGAACCATTCCGTTCTAAGTTTCGTCTGTCCACAGGCCTCTTTTATTAACTCTTTACACATTTTAATGTATTCTGCAAGCAACGCTCTATTTAACAATTACCAAATGTTCTATGTGCACTTTTTGTGATGAGCCCATATCATCCTGTGGAAATACTACCCAATTTGGCGTTATACGGAAGCACTTTTCGGATTCGAGTCATTAACGAAGCAAATTCAATTTCAAGGCGTTGTATTTTCAACTTGTGTTAGAAGTGACAATAATCTGGCCTTGTGAAAGGCCGGAAAAAATATTGCAGCAAAAATGTATCCATGTAACGAACCTTTGGCAACAAAAAAGGCTGCAGCTGGGTAATGTGTAAATTAACAAATATTCAAAAAGTCATTTTATTTCACATCAACTGGCCGGAAATAACCTCGTGTTATGAAAAAGAAATTCTTCTTCTCTGCTGTGTGACAGGGATTATAACTACGTTATCCCGACAAGAGGTACGTTAATTTGTTTAGGGCTTTAAGATACAAAAGGGTTTCATCACAGAGGCCAGCACTGGAAGAGCGACGAAAATGGATGAAACACGGCCTCTTGTTAATGGGGAACATTTCCCCCTAAAATAATTCGGGCCGAAGTTCCGCAGTCCTGTGTTCATTCCTGCCTTGGCAATGACTTCTTGTGGCCAAACTGGTTTCGGAGTAATGGTGTTTTACATGGGAACAGTACTTAATCCGGTTTTGGGCTGAAATCGCCTGGGTAAGGAAAACGGCACCTCACCAACCTCAGCTTAGAGGTCACCTTTTATTCTGACTGTTCATGCAAATGCTTTAAAAAACGCAGTAAGTCATGCCCGCTCTATAGCCGTGACTGAAGGGGCATTGGTTAAAATATAAAAGACTGCAGCAGAGAGAATAAAGTCTCAGCGACAACAATGTCATGGTTAGTAAATGGTCACGTTGAAAAATGGCATCAGTCACTTTTTTACAGTTACATCAAGATGATGGTTTGCTGTAAATCTTAACGAACCATCCGTTGAGCTCTCTGAGCACCACTTGCCTTCCACCAACATGACGTGCGAGATACACGTGGAAAAGTTCGCCAGTAACTTTTCACAGGTCCGTGGTTTATGCCAGGCACACCAGAGGCAACAAGTTGTTCAGACTTGATAGACATATGATCTGTTAATTACAACTTATAATCATAGCGTCGAAGATCTATGGCGCTTTGTTTGGTAAATGTATATCTCATTCCTCTTAACATAAGGTTAGCGGGGAGTAAAGATTGCGACGTTTTATGTTACAAGTGTAGCTGGGATAATTATTTTTATATATCTTTTCTTGTTTTGGTAGCAAATAATTGTGTATATCACTATATAAACCTTTCGGTCTTAACGTGATTGGACGCATCGGAGAGTATAAACCTACTTCTTTCCGAAATGACTAAAACCTGTTAACCACTTCTACTTTTAGATTACTGTCTCGCCTTAAAATTACTTATACCTTATCGATTGTGATTGCAGTTTTATTAATATAACCGGTAACAAAGGAAAACAGTCATTGCCAAAATTTCTGTTGCTGACCCCAGCTTTGAACCCTGGTGTTCAGCTGACAGCACCAACATACCATACTGTCCCCAAAACGAAACGCACATTCAGAACAGTCACATGACGCATGACGTCACTAGTGTCCTAAGTGAATGTCCTGTTGCGACCTTGTGACTTGGCTGATTGAGATTCCATTCGTTATTTCATGATTTCTAGCATTCCGGCTTATTGCTTACCTTGGAATAAAATGCCACCTAGTTAAATTGTGCATTAAGCAATGACAACATGCACAATATTTTGAGTAATTCTGGAGCACTGACGTCTGATATCTATTCAATTAAAAGCAGCATGTTTTTTTTACATAATTCTGCTTATACCCTGGCCTGTTATGGGCCTATAAATTGCTACTGTTTAAACATCTAATTGAACAGTTAGAATAAAGCCTTAGCTGTGATAAATTGACAAGAGGCCAGATTTCACATTGCCTGGTATTACTCTCTATGCTGCCATCTTTTATATTGTTTTTCTTTTTGGTGGGGGGGGGGGGGGGCAAGCTATAGGTTTGCATCTGTTGGCTTAGTAGCATTCCACATATCTTGTGTTC
Source organism: Acanthopleura granulata (assembly GCA_016165875.1). NCBI lineage: Eukaryota > Metazoa > Mollusca > Polyplacophora > Chitonida > Chitonidae > Acanthopleura > Acanthopleura granulata. Next base: position 3,496,502 of record JABBOT010000016.1, on the reverse strand, counting down.
ACTAAACACTCTCGCGCTATCCGCTTAGAGTGCAGTTACTGGTATGCATGGATAATTTTTTCACTTGCATTATAGATGATTTTCCAGAAAGACAAGAATCGACTTGCAGAGAACATTATGAAATATATATCTTTGATAACAAGGAACAAAAAATCTGGGGCCTCTGTCAATTGATGTGTTTTGCTTGCCGGAGCTTCGTCTGTTTTCCGTTCCTCTAAACGTCCTGACTTACCTTCGTGACATGGAGTCAGTATTAATTGGTTCAGAAAAGCCTACGTGTCGATGGTTTCTAAGAAGTGATCATAAAGTAATTGATGTATGTATTTGTCCTCAAGAAGACTCTCAAACCGCATAACCAACGGGTTCTTTCGCAAGACATATAGTCCGATGATATTTAGTCGGCCTAATTTATCTAAAACATGACGAAGGGGACAGCGTGATAAGTGGTAATCGAGCAGCCCCAGATCACCCAGGAAAAGCCTTATTTTTAGGAAAAAATATTTATTTTTTTTTGCAATTTTGCAAATTCCAAGACTGCCCATTCAGCTCACAATAATGTTTTACCCTTCTACAGCGTCAACTCCTTGAAATTTTCGGATGACGGTTATTTTATGTTGTTAGAGGAGATCGGAGTGTCCTGAGTATACTACCGGCTTTCAGTGAGTTACTGGCTAAGTTTGTCACGAAAAAAATACGTCATATTTCGCGAAACACTTATTCTCCCATCAATCAATGAAAAGCAAAAGAATCTACAAACTTTCTAGATGAAGAATGGGATTGAGTTTACGCCTGGGTGCTATTAAAAACAAACCAAAAACGATTTCAACGAGTAAAGAAGCCGAACCGGAAGGCACCAGTGTTGATTTCTTCTCAGGAACAAGCTACAATGATGAACCTAGACGTCGAAACCGACAATGGTATATCAGCCGTGAAGCAAGGTGGACGTTCCTTGTCAACAATCACGACACCAGTTTCCAAAATGATAAATATCACAAACCTCCAAAGTTCAAATAAAGTATATACCATACTTAAAAAAATATGGCGGATTCATGCAAAGAGAAGCAGTCAACAGTTTCCAGTGATGACTAAAAGCCGCAGTGATTATTCCAGGCAGATGAATGAAATCAGTATTCAAATCGTGTGCTATTTTAGTACGTGTAATGTTTTTAATCAAGTATGGTTATCTCAGTTCCTCTTTGATTGCAAGTGTCAATATATCGAATTTGACGATCATACTCAACATGAAAAACGTACCAAAGTGATGAAGCGATGAAGTCATGCCAAAGCCTTCCTGACCCCAACTTAGGGTGGTATTTATGCATGAAGGCCCTCACACAGTATGCTCAGTAGTAATGTACTTGTTATAGACTCAGGAATACATACTGCATTAGATGTAGAATTGCAGCTCTCCTTTTTAAAAGTGGTGATAGACGGAGAGCTATAGAGGGAAATCTAACGAAATTGGGCGGTTGACTAGACTAAGCATTACGATAAGAAAAGAAAGGCTTATCGCTCATTATAAACGACTATTTTGAATAAAATTATGTCATGCACCACACTTAAAGACACAGCCACAACAGTTGCGATATACTATCAATATTTCTGCTCCCCAACTCCTGTCCAACTGCATACGCCATGTTGCAAGTGACTATAACTATTTAACGTCACAGGCATATAAGATATCGAGCAGAGAGGGCTTGTGACATGGTTCCTGGAAAGAGCTAGCGATATCTTGCTTTGGGCTAACATATAATACACTGGTAAATGAGGGAAGGGTTAATTATACGTTGCTAATTTGGAGTATTACATTTTCCCGGATCATACAAGGTTTTTTTTTTGACATTCGTATTTTCGGAATGCACGAAGTCAAGCTAGTTTCGACACAGATTTTATTCGACTGCTACGTCATTTAAAAATTTTTTTTTCTTGTTTTGGGTTCATAAGAAAACGAAAAATCACAGATTCGCTGTCACAAACTGTGACCAATGACCATTTCAAGAAGATCATTATCCCATAGAGCAGCTCGCCACTGCATATGGATCTAAATAACCAAGAAGACAGGCTCCGTTTAACTGGGTTGAAAAGAAAAACATTGTGTTTGAAAAACAAAAAATTTCAGTGTTGATTACTAAATAAAACTGTGGTGAATTTAACCTGTAGAGAGAAACTTACCGGTTACAAAGTACCCAAAGTAGTTCGTTCGGAATGACCATTGATACTGATCTGATACTGATGCTTTTACCTGAGGAATTAGCTGTCTGAAATTTCATTTTCTCTAACCACTTATTATAGTTCGTTAATTGCGATGTTCCCCTGTTCTTTTTGCCGCTGGGTTTTTATCGACAATTACCGAGAATGGCCGAAGACAGCCGAAGTGTGTACGGTCCACGTGCTTAACGAAAAGATTGGGATGTTGATTAGTAACCCCATAAAAGTGTCTCCAAGGTCTGTAAATGATGAGGCTCAGACATGTCCTACGAGCTGCTTTATTCTTTGCCACGTGCCATTCGATACCAGCTCGATGACATGCCAAGACACTCGGTGGTAAATGGAAGCCCAATACGGCTAAGCTACCATATCTAATTGTGTTCGGCACGCATCGGCAGACCTTGCCTTATGAACGTTCCGTAATTTAAAGTCCGTCTGGCAGGTTTCTTCGCCACAATTAAACTGTTTATTCTCGGCCCTACATTCGCGTCTTACTTCAGCCTCGCCATGCGTATTCATTTCTAACTGACATCCTGCAGGGGCAGCCAGCTATTACATCATCGGGAACAGGCGTGAGTTCAAAAACCCCGAGCGGCGCCTGTAGATTATTATGGGTGAATTACCCCTGTGAATAGGAAGTAACATGGGACCGATTTTGAGAAAAACAAAGCAGCAGTTCTTGAGCATCAAAGTGTACATACAGAGTATAGACGTTGCCAAGGTCTTCAAGCGACGTTTACAAGTTGGGTGGTACTGTAAAAAGGACAGAAGGTTCAAAGTTAACGACTTGATACATTTTAGGACAGCAACACGTCGGCGCCAGCACTGTAACGCCTGTCTCAGGCTAATCACTTTGCGAAACACGTAGTTATGCGGAAGTAAAAGACGTTTATTAACAGTTAAGCTGAAGAATTGTCATATAATATTGCACACCAGTACAAGCAGATTTATGTGAAGTTCCTCTGGTAGCCTGATTTAAACAAAGCTTTGACTTATTTCACAATGGAAACGGCAAGATAGCGCATATCCAGGCTATATGCGGCAATGGTCTTGCACTTTACAGATATATGGCATATCACTGCAGTGTAACCAAATACCAAAAGACGGAACACTGCACTAACAGGGTTTTGGGGGACCTCGTGACCCGGGAGGTTAGCGCACTAGCGCAGCGTAATGACCCAGGAGCCTCTCACCAAAGTGATGGTCGTGAGTTCAAGACCAGCTAATGCTGGCTTCCTCCCCGGTCGTACATGGGAAAGCCTGCCAGCAACCTGCGGGCTCATAATCCTGGACGCTGTTATACAAGTGAAATATTCTTGAGCACGGGGTCCGCTGGCCCTCTGTAAAGGAAAGCAAATCTTGTGACTCTTGGACCGGTAGTGCGCTTTGGCTACTATAACAGTAATACTTGTTTCTATTATGATGATAGCAGGTATTGTTTTTCAAGAGGGCAGTGTACACTGCTGTGTCAAAGATCTCAAGGTTTACTCAGCTTTGCAGCGGGCCGTTGATTTATTTATTTGATTTGTGTTCTACGTCGCATTCATGAATATTTCACTTATGCGACAGGGTTCACCATTATGGTGAGGGGAAACCAGGCAGTCCCCGGGGGAACACATGACCGCATGTTACTGGTGGACCTTCCCACGTACCACCGCAGTAGGAGCCATTGTGAGCTGGGTATGAAGTCACAGCGTTCGCATAGATCAGCGCGATAACCCACTCAGAGGGCTTGAACCGTCAACGCTAATAACAATGAAATGGGAAACATTTTCCGCCTGAGCTGTTTAGTCCTTTGTTGTGGTGACCATTCGTGGGCAAACTGGTAACGTTCTAAAAACTACTGTGTACGAGTGGTACACATTATTGTGGGAAAATGCCACATCCACAATGACGTGTGTATCAGTGCCACACATGCATTATGGATGTGCAAATTTGTAAACAGTTGTACACACGTACACGCGTTTTACATGAGGAACTAGGTCAGTGCGACCTAGATACGGGTAACCCTTACGAAGACAAGGATGTCTCGTTCTCCTTGGACATGAACTTTTGATCAAGGCTTTTTTTTAGGTTGAGTAAGGAACTTGGAAACTGCCCACGTACACCCGATCCTGTACGATGCAATTATGTCAGCGTCAGTGTTGTTTTTTCTTTTTTTGTTTACATTTTTTTTTATCTGCGTTTGTGGCGCGTCGGGCTGGATGCATCCGATAAAGAGGCGAAGTGGTTGAGGGTTTCTTAGCAGGAATTTTAGTTTTCATTCACTAGCCATTTGTCATAATCTCTGGGGGCCGAAAGAAGCCGAAGTCTCGTTATAAATACCTTCATATGGAATTGAGTCTGCAGACGTATAGGGCTAAAGTGATAAATTCTAACAAATCTCCAACTGCTTTTTGTCCTCTAGAATTTACCTATCCCAGATATGCGCCGTAGGACATAGCCGCGGAATGACCGAGTGCCATCTAAAGCCAACCTCTACGAAATATTTTGTAGCAAATACCACCGACTAGAAAGTATCAGACAGTGCAGGTCTTTGCGCAGTTTTAGGGACACAATCATTCAATATTTAAAACTAGGTTAGTTTATGGTCATCAAGAAAAATACCAATCGCCATTATGGATAAGGGAAACAAGCAGTTCCTCTCCAACATATAGCAAGAATTATTGTCTTACCTAAGACACAAATTTGACTGTTTTTATTACTGTAAACTAGTTATTGTACGAAATGCACGGTTTTTTTTGTAGTGATGATAGTACCTTGATGGTACATCATGCCATACAAATTATGCAGATTTAATAATTTTGATATTATTTGGAATCTTTTCACTTGAAATTAACTGTTTCCCTATTTTCAACAATAATCATAATTCCAGCAATGATGTGATAGTGTCTTTTTACTTTTGGATATATTTGTTTAAAGAATTCAACTTACTGTAAGAGAACAAATACACTGACATGGTAAGTAACACTGATGAAATCTGTAAAGAAGGGCTATCTTTAGCAGGTTATCATGCTGAGTGTACCACCGTTGTAACACAGGTCTCCTATAATGATTGATGGCATGTACATTTTGCCATAATATGCCTGAAGAGATAAAACTTGCATGATAAGTTGTTTTATATAATTGTAGTGATATTTAGCTCATTTTTTTTTCGCGGAACCTTTCTCCAGTTGTTTAATCTCTTCTGTAATGAAAATATATTAAACTGCTCTTAGTAATTTTGACCCGCGTCACGTCGCCAAGGACATTACTATCAGTCATTTTATATGGCCGCATCGATTTCTAGGCTCTATTCAAGAAAGACCTGTGAGAAGTGAACTTCAAACTCATTCTCTCCCGTCCTGCATGAATTGATTGGCGAAGTTATCTAATGAAGACTATAAGATTCCGGACGACAAACGTAAGCCCTGTTTGAAACCTTTAATTGGAGGCCCGTATCAACTGCTATGATCTCAGCGGATATAAAACTTCAGCGGGCCGTTCAGTTATGACCGATCGCTTTTTGATTAGTACGGTCTAGCCTGTAGACATATGAATAGCAAACGTCATTGTTCGTTAGGACGTTACTGGGAGAAGGGATGGCGGAGTCTACAAGAATGGGATTAAACGATTTGCAACTAAGGCAAGGGAAATCCATAAATGCCAGTCATAAAATGCACTCATCAATAGACTGAACGAATGTATATAATTATAACCATCTATAGACGTATAATAACGAATGCGATTGGCGTGTGATTGGATTAGTGGATAGATTTCCAGGCGTCGGATCAGGAATTCCCAGACAGATTGACAAAAGCCGCATCCGGCATCCGTATAACGGCGTAGAAACGCCGCACCTAACGCTGAAATTCCGACATAATGAAGAGGCCGCATAGTTATTGCGTTCATATGCCCATCGCAAAACTCCACATCCAAAGCTAAAATGCCGGCTAAAACGAAACACGCACAGCATTGATATACAGGCCGAAATTCGCCGATATCAGCGCCTTATGTATTCTGGACGAAAAGTGAATTATCCAGACTTCATATATCGGCCTATAAACGTCGCTTTCAGCGTTTTTATATTTGCTGTTCGAAAAACAAAGCACCCAACTTTTACATGCCGGCCAAAAAATGACGCATCAAACGTTCTAGTGCCGACCGAAAAGTACTCATACAGCGGTCATTTCCATGTTGACAAACCCTGTACCCTAGATTCATCTGGATGCCTACAAACAACGGACATGTAGTTAGATATCTAGTTACCGGATAAGGCATTGACATGTCGGTAAACAAATATCGCGCCTGCATTCGTATGCCGGTCGAAAAACGCCCCATTCAGCGTTCATATATGTTTCATGCATATGGCGAACGACAAACAACGAGAACTGCAATGAATACGCCGGGTGACAGAGTGTAAAAGTGCAACATGTTCGCCGGCAAACACGGTATCCATCATTCAATTTTTGACCTACAAACGGCGCATACAGCGTTTACATGCCGACGGACAAAACGCCCATCCAGCTGACTGACAAACCCCGCATACAGCATCCACATGCCGACTGACAAGCGCCGCGTCCAGCATCCACATTCCGCCTGACAGACGTCGCATCCAGCATCCATATGCCAACTAACAAACGCATCATGGAGTGATGAAATTATGGCCGGCGAAGGCAAAGTGTACATTCCAGAAGAAATACACTTTTTGCAAGCTTGCGTTTATGTGTTTTGCTCTACAAGTCTTTTTCCTGATGTTAAGGGGCCTATATACACGAATGAATCTCTCCGATCGCGTTAGTTATATGCACACTATACGCACACTATACTTCAATAGCTCAATTGGTTAGCACGCTAGCGCAGTCTAATGGCCCAGAAGCCTCCCACTAAAGCTCTCGCTGGGAGTTCAAGTCCAGCCAGAGACTTCCTCTCGGGCCATAAGCGGGAAGGTATGCCAGCAACCCGCGGGTGGTGGTGGGTTTCGCCCGGGCTCTGTCCGGTTTCCTTCCACCATAATGTTGGCAGCACGGCGTAAAACACCAATCAAATAAATAAATAAACCAATCCCAGGATTGTTATAGTGCTGACTCAGCACAACGCCATGGCGAAAAGACGCGACACCCCACCCAGTCAGATGATACTGGCACAGGGATAACCAGTACTTGGCCTATTCTTTTTGCGCTGAGCGCCAGGCAAAGGCAGTTCATGACCATCCGTACTTTGCTGACAGGACTTTCCTCGAACGACCGGGGAGGAAGCCAGTATGAGTTGGACCGCTTGACGACTGCTGTATTTGTCCAACATTTGCGGTTTTTAAAAACAAATTGTCGGCGTATGACCAGTTACACGCACCCTTACAAAAGTGGGTGGGACTTAGTCTTAGCCTGGGAATCCATCTGCGTTGACTTCACACTTTCTATACATTGCAGAGGTTTGGTATAGTGAAATAACGTAACGGAAGACAAAATCCACTGTTTTGAAGGGTACCCAGGCTTAACAAACCACATTAAATTTCCTTGTTTTCAAATTTAGTAGTTGCAACTCAAACTATCGTAAACAGTACCATTTATCCCTAGTTTTAATACCCAAATATATTGACACTGGTGTAGCTCTTTAACATTTACATACAGGTGGTGTTTTGACTGTGCAATAATTACAAGGGCTTCCATTTTCGCTCAACGCTTTTGGCACCACTGAATGAGGTCAAGTAAAGAAAGTATGATTTGAAATAAATTGAATCCGACAACACAATCTGCAGAATCTCTCGTTAAGATATCGATTTCTTTCACGTTTCGTTGCAGAGGAGATTACATCACTTTTTACCAGACTTCGTCGATCGACTTTTCCGAAACAACGTTTCGTAATCGATCACCCCAAGGCTGTTTACGAAAAACATAACCTCTTAAGCCTCATATCATTCACGTGGCAAGACGGACGTCTCATCTGGTAGAGCCTATGGTGATGACGTACTCTCTAAAAACAATTGTGTACACAAGATGTGTACGACGGGTACACATTAATTGTCACAAATTTTCACAAGAACATTAATGTGTATCTTGCATGGAAAATCTTTGTTTAACTACACTTTCAGTGTGCATCAAACTGTGTACCCATGGTACACTTCTTGTTTGCATCGCAAGTTACAAAAACACGTCCACAGAACAGTACACATTCCCTTCTTGAGAGTACGTAGGATGAAAACATTTTTTATGACATGTTTTGTTTGTAAGAGACTAGCAAGGCTAACACGCCACACATAAATGAGTACTGTGTCATGTAAAGCGGTCGTGAATCAGTGAAGATCACTACACGTTGACACTGAGTTATGCAATCCATATTTGGTTGATGTATTTATTTATATTTTTCTTGTACGACAGCGATCAGCATTATGGTGGAAGGAAGCATATTTGATAACAATAATTCAAGCTTCTAAGCTGCTTAGTTCACAATTACAGGCAGTTGGGTCACGGGGATCTCGATATGCATCTCAGAATGTCATTTATGTAGGTTACATAACAAAAAGAAGCATCAAGACTAACAATTCCAGGAAACTGCATGGATCACGAAGAACTTGCCGTGCATCTTGGAATTAAACAACATAAACATTTGAATAACATTTTCCATAGAAATAGCCATTTTGATAAATCAACATACGTTACATAAACTTCAATAAAACTGTGGCTACTACAACCATCAATGTGTCCGCCATTCCCGAACAGCTTTTAGGATTGCGAAGTCCACTATAGTGTGTCAAATAACATAGCACAGCATGCACCTTAGTCTGCTTTTCTGGCCTCCTCTATTAAGCTCGCTGCAATAGTCGTGCAAGGCAAGCCATTTTCCACTCTTTTCGCGCGAGGATTGACAGGTCAACAGATCGAACTGTTTACCATCTCTGGTTGCCCTTGAAATAGGAAAGGCTTGATGGAATATCCAGATTGGTCGTTGTCCCTTTTATTGGAAAATTGACAGGTGTAAATCGAATAAAATGGAAATCTGAATATCCGAAGCTGGGTGAAGATACCAGCTAGATCTGCCCACCGACGTAATGCGATAGCTGGCTGGTCAGAGGTCCTAGAAAACTGAAGGCAGGACCGGCTGAAGTGGTCAAGAGGTTGTCCAGGCCCTTTCACTGATAACCCTCTTCACTTAATTGGCCGCACTCCAAAATACTTGGGTGCCTCTCTGCTGCCAAAAACCTGTCAGTACACTAAGACCTCAACACCTGTGCATCGGCTGAAATCGATGTCTCAAAACACTGAGTCATGTGATTCGACTAGGTCGTCTGCTGCTTTCAGTCTTTCGGAGGATTTTGTGAATTGATTGTTTATTGATCAGACGAAGACTGGACAATGCAAACGGCTTTTATTGGAGACTTGGTTCTATACAAATGTACGTATAATTTGTTTTGAATCTCACATTTGGCAGGCAGGAAATCTTGGGTCACTGGTAGACGTCGTGACTAATAAGTGTTTGATGAGGTTTCAGTTCTTACGCTCTTGTCGATGGCAAAATGGGGAAACGTTTTGAATCTAGAGGAAACTGTCAGTTGAGAGGAAACTTTTCCTTATGTTCCTACTGTAAAATACACCTTCACATGCTTGACCTGGTGAGCATCAAACTATAAAATACTCCATTTCATGTAGACAAACTAACTGAACGTTGTTCCGAATAAAGTAAACCAAATTTAGATGCAAAAGTAAAATTATAAAGAGGCTCCCACAAAAACATCTCTGAAAAGCATATAGCCCGACATAAAGTGTAGTTGTACACTTAAGATCCTGAAGAGGCCACGGATTCTATATTGGAGGTGTAAAAACATTAAGATGAAGTCAAATGTAAACTTTTGGCCATTCCAACACCACCGTTGAATCCAAAATAATGCTCCTCTACTTGTGAGAATAAGGGTCTGTTGTTCACGGCCCAATCAGCGGTTGTCGTCCGACATTTTCCGGTCACTATAACAGTAAAACCCCGACTTCCGGTGTAGTTCTTGGAGGAAATGTCCTATTAAAACCACATCTGAAGTGGCAGCGTCATAAATTTATACATTAATTGGAGGATTACAGGATTGATTGATTCATTGATTGATGAAAGTATCAACCGGTTTGGTTGATTTCATCAACTTCAGGCGTCTTTGATACGGAATCAAATAAGTCTTTATTGCAGGAACATTTGTACTTGCCTAGCAGAACTGACAACTGTAAACGTTCGCACTTTGTGCCGATGGAATTATACTCTAAAGACTCTTTTAAAGCCGACAAACACAGAGTTCTTGGCTTTAGACCATGTGCTCCTGACTAGAATGCTGTTCACAAACGCAGCTAAAAAAAGTTTCATAAACGTCAAATTTAACAACAAAGAAAATTCCACACCCTTTATAGCCATTGAGGCAGTAAAAATTGGTCAATAAACTCATTTCGCAAAATTTCATCTTAAATTCTCATCACGAAGTCCTTTTCTCCTCGTTCCAGACTTACAAATTAAGGTGTGCGGGATCATTCCATTAAAGGCCCTTAGGAGAGATGACATGAGCAAAATGACCGAAGCCGTTCTCAAACGTAACCATCCATGGTCTTGCGGAGCGGTATGATGAGATATTCGGCACTCTCGCCTTGTATTAGAGTTGTCTGCAAAGCTTCCTCGACTGCGGAATTGAGGTACCGCTTGTCAGTTTTGATGTGACTAATAGGTGACCATCACATCCTGTGTGAGTTATTTTCTGCCCGAGCCACCAGGCATTTCCCATTAACGATTATCTTTCAGTACAATTATCTTGGAGCCTATTAGTGACCCTCTTCCTATGTGTGTCACGCATGTCCTTTTTAGTTCAAATTCAAAGTTACAGTCTAATTTGACCGACTGCAGAACATGGCCCATTATCTGGAGGGTGACGGGGATATAAAAGACTGCAGGATTAGACCAGAGCAGCAACAACAATGTAATATCTGGCAGATGGTGAAAATCGGTGAAATCCGAACTGCTGTGCATTTGCCTCCGTAAGGTTTTTTATTGGCACTTTTGACGTAAATGCTTAAATAGCAGAGCCTTGATCCATTGGTCAAGTAATAGCTTCAGTTCACCAGCAGCAAAAGTCATGATTTCCGGTGTACATGTGGGAATACAGATCATCTTGGAACTGCACAAACATTCATCACGCGCAGGGTAAATTCTAAATTATAGCAAATGTATGGTCGATCTGGATCAGCCAGAAAAATAATGCATGACCCGTTGACTAAGTAGTCGGTTCATCAGTTCATGCATTGTTTGATTGATCGATTGACGAAATTTTCTATTGATTGGTTCATTTAATCTGATTACAAACTTAGTTGCTATATATTCAATTGACTGTGTGCACCGTGAATAGATTGAATGTATATAAAGGTCCATTAAAGCTGTGATTTGATTGGTGGACCACTTATAAAGATCTCCAGTTTACGGCAAATAGAAATTTTACTTAAATGTAAACAGTTTTGTTGAGGTAAACCCCTTTTGGAAACTGGCTGTGGAGAATCCCCTTTAAAAATTAAGCACTAAATTAAATTAGAGTAAGTATAAGTTTTGTAACTGACCTGTCATTGAGAGTGAATGTAATCCATTATATCGTGTTGTTAACGGATATAAGTTTATTGTGAAATGCCATCACGACTATGAATGTATGACTGGCTGAACTGACAACTGTACACACACGAACTACGCTCAAAAGATTCTTTTCAAGCTGGCAAACATGGAGTTGTTGACTGTTCAAGTGTTTCTCCTGTCGAAGAATGCACTGGAACGAAATCAAAAAAGCCATAAACGAACAACGTAACAAGAAAAAGAATATTCAGGCCTGCATTAAGCTTAAAAAAGTGGATCATGTTTTACGTAAAAATTTCATCTTAAATTCTCATCGTGATTTTTTTGTTTTTTTGTTTTGTTTTGACGTGCATGACTTACAAATAAAGACATGTGGAATCATTAAGGGACAGTGTGGGAGCTGAAATGCGCAGAATGACGTTATCGACAAACACCTAGGCTGTTCTCAGACAGAGCCGGCAATCTCTGGGACAATCGAATATAACAATAGGCGGGAATGGAACATTTCATAAATAATGCTGTACACTATCAACCATTTTGTAAGTCACATTTCAATTCCTATCAGTTCACGGCTCTCTTTTGTCCCTTCCTTGATAAAACAACCCTCTTACCAAATATGCCCCCTCCCTCATTCGTCTTTAGCCTTCTTTTCCGGCCCTACCCTTGACAATCCCGCAAAATAAAGAATTCCTCCCATCCGCCTGTTATTGTTCGTAAAGGTTTTGAAGCTTCTTTAAAGAAGGTAGGTTTGTGGAATCTAACATGGACTCGCCCAGCATGACTGATACTTCCAATTGACACAACGAGTGATCAGTGACTCAACATTATTATGTCACCCCCACCTCTTACCTCGAACTGACGACTGGATTAACGCCGACATCTGCTGATCTCCTGATAGCCCTGATAGCGGACCGGAAGCCGCAGAAGGAACCAGTCAGTCAAATGGCTCCAGGCTATGCAGCTGGTTTGACTCAAACGCCTGTTGGATTTTGCTGACAACACCGGGTTTAGAGGCTTTAATAGCTTTATGTAGTTAAATCTTGCATGTCAAGTCTTCAGCTGACCGATTAGCTCAGGAAATCGTTTTGTAATGATTGATCAAATTTTCATCTACATGCACCGACGTCTCAGAATGGTTTATTCAGTTCATTTTCTTTTCGATGTTCTGTGTTCTGTGTTTTCTATATATAAAACAATACAGCAATACTAACTCCAACTGCATGACATTTGAAATTAATAATCTAAATCAAAATTTTCAATTCAAAACATGGGTCATATCAGCTCTCTCATTTTCTTAGCTCTTTTGTGCTTTGTGCTATTTGTCTTTCTTAGAAACTGGTCTTGCGATTTAAAGACCGGGAAAGCCCATTTTAGTTGACGGCTGGTTCAAGCCGAAACTGTTAAAGATTCGACAGAAAATTTAACTTAGGACAATCATAATGTTGATCACGGAGAACACATGTAGTCAGAACTTAGTTCTTGTATTAACGGGAACATGATAAATTTTTGCTTTAATAAGGGTAATATAGAATCAGGAAACACTGTGAGATCATTAGGCTGATGATAACTTTAAAGTAGTGATGTCTATATTGCATCTCATATATTGGTACACTTTTCCCACACGATGCCTCACATATCTTTCCCTAGGAAAATGAGAAATTCTTGGCACTAGCTAGTGAGTCTGTTGGTCCAGTTTACCCATACATGAAAACTTTAGACAAGAGACATAATTATTTGAGCACAGCACAAAATAAGGAGAACTCACGTACATTGTATATACTAAATAGTCAAGAACTAAACCAAAACTGAAGCAGGAACCACTTGTTAATTTTGACGTGACGAGTAGATGACTTAGTCCAAGCCATCTCCCTTCAACGATTAGTTTTCGTTAGCATTTTGAAGGAACCTATAAGCAACCCTCTTCCTATGCGTGTCAAGCATGGTATTTGTCTCAGTCTCTGAAGTTGTAATATGCGGTGTAATATGGCTGACAGAACAGAGCCCATCGTCTAATCTACATGGTTCGTTGTGTGGAGGGTGACGGGGCGGCGCTTCACTGCAAGGCCCCCGAAAAAAATGTCGTTTGGAAAGTGATATCATAGTCAGCAATCTGACAATGAAGCCGATGTCTTCAAAGACCAAGTGAGTTTTCAACAGCGCAAATGAACGAAATTGTTCCACCATTTCACCATTCTGATATATGATCTGTCAAAAGATATACTCACAGTTGTATTTAGCTGCACCCCGGGTAATTATGTTTTGATTGTCTTATTCCATGCAGCTCTGCTATGGAGCTCATAACAAAAGGGAGGATCATCAGCAGAGTGTCGTATCGAAACCCATATCAACAATCCAAGGGGTATAATCTGTTGACATTCAATCATGGCGACGATGGTAGGCAAATGTTTTTTGTTTAGATTAAAGGATAGTTTCAACATTTGCTCGATAGTGTCATATAAGCTTTTGACCAGAGATTGAGGAATGTTTCCTGCCTTAGGTAAATCGGACCATGGGTATGCAGTCCATTTGCAATAACGAGTTAAGGACAAAACTAGTAACATATTACGTAGATATTGCTAATGAGAACAACGGTCAGTCAATCAACTAATCTAGTCTCCGTTACCCTGGACACTATCCCATTGGTTGCAAAATATAAAATGCATCGCCGTTTCCAAGCATTTTTATGTGTAAGCCAATGTTCTCGTGAACCATATGACGGACAATAAAAAAAGAAAAACCGAAATAGTGTGATTTCCATTTTATCACGTAGATTTTGCTGAACGCGCCAAACACAAATTTTATAGCGATCATTCTATTAAGGGCCCGTATTGGAGTCGACATGTGTCAAATGACGCAGTCATCGACAACTGACTCTGCCCTAAAGCAGAGCCATCATTCTGAAGAATGAATAGCACCATACACAACCAACTATATTTTACGTCAGATTGGGTCCTTTTCGATTCCCGTCGGTTCACAACTGCATATTGTATCTTGCTTGCCAGAACAGCTCTCTTACCAAAGCCCTTCCCCCCTACTGTCCCTCTCCCCCAACCACCCGCGAGAATCGCAGATAACAACGATGTTTTGTCCCCCCCCCCCACCTCCCGGCACTCTCTGCTGTTGTCCATGCAGGTCAACGTGACATGTAGGCCATCTTTTGAAGGTAGAGCCATTGAATCCGGCATGAACTCGCCGAACATGATTGACAATTCCAATAATTCCAAGGGGCAATTTTATTTCGTCTTGAACTTATTCTTGAATTGACAATGGGTTAACGCCGACAACTGCTGATCTGATAGCCTTGACAGCGGGCCGGAAGCCCCAGAAGGAAGCAGTCAGTCAAATGGCTCCCGGCTATGCCGGACAGTAGCTGGTTTGACTCAAGCGCCTGTCGGATTTGTGCTGACAACGTACATTTTGGGGGATCTAACAGTTTGAATCAGATAACTCTATAGCCGATTAACTCAGGAAATCATTTCTAAATGATCCGAGTAATTTTCATTTGTACATAAAAAAGCCAATTATCGGCACTCTCGCCTGATATTAAAGTTGCCTGCAAAGTTTCCTCGTCGACTTTTTCCGGCACAAAGAGTAACGCTTGTCAGTTTTGACTTGAACACATCCTGTGAGGTTTCCCTGCCAGTGCCACCGGGCATTTGCCATCATCTTGTTGTACTATTTTGCTCTAGCTTATTAGCAATCCTCTTCCTCTTACGTGCGATACATGGTATTTGACTCAAACTGAAAGCCACAGTATAATATGGCCGAGGGCAGAACAGGGATTTTATCTCTAATACACAGGACACACTCTGTGGACAGTGAATAGTAGACGCTTCAGAGCAAGGCCTCCGAGGAAATGACATTTGTAAAGTGAGATCATAATCGGCAATCTGACAATATTGTTGAAGACGTTAAGGACCAATTGCAGCTTTGACAGCATAACTGAACGAAATGGTTCCAACGTTTCATAAAGACCTCTGATACTGATATATGATCTGCCAAAAGATTCCTCCCAACTGTTTTAAACTCCACCCAGGGAAAATAAGCTCGTGCAATTTTTTTCTTCGATCTGGCTTCTATGAAGTTCATATTAAAAGAATCCAGGGTGCCGTATCAACACCGATATCAGCAGCCCACGAAGTATAATATCTTGACATTCAATCTTAGCGCTGATGATAGTAAATAATCTAAACCAGTAATCTAGCCCAACTCATAATATCCTTTGACCTCTTGGAAACAGAATGGGCTGTGCGATTTGTGAGAGTAAACCATTTCTCCTCATTCTCATGTATACGAACAACCTGGCAGTTGTTATATGCGTTTTACAAAAGAAAACAGAAAAAAACTCGGACTATGTTGAGTGATTGGGAAGGATATCTTAATTCTTTGCGCACTGCTTCTGGGACATTGGTGGCATAATACTGTAGACAGCGCTCTTGTGTGGAAGAACCTAACGCTCGTTGGAGACCACTCCTAATATGACAATACGGTGTGCACTTCTCCACCTTACATCCGGGAAATTTCCTCAGGACATCTACACCTTATATTCGGAAAATTTCCTGCGTAAAATGCTAAGGGTAAATAGAGGGTCACGAGGCGTGACGCAAGCGCCGCTTAAAATATGCACCTGAAGCCACATTGAAGAAGTCACATAAACAAACAACGCGAAAGGTATATTTGGTTTTGATAGTCCTTATTAATTCATATAAATTTCAGATGAATCTGCTTTGGGTGACATTAATCTTGTTTCTAAGAAGGCCTGCAGGCATACTTTCCGTCAAGACTAGGCAAAAAGTGGAAAATACAAAATTGTAACAGCCATAATATCTTTCTCAAAACACCGCCAAAGGGGAATAAACGGGAATCCAATCATGATGAATTTGAAAGTTGTTTGTGACGACATGCATACAGCCCATGCATACATGCATGTGGCCATCGGCAACTGTTATTAAATACAAACATGATGTCTTTTTTCCGAGATTGTTTTTACCACAAAATTAAAGCCCTTTCGTCTTAGATTATTAATATCAATTAGACATTTGGTGTGGGGATGTTTCATTGGACTTTCAGTTTTTCCCAGAAGGCGGCAACCTCCAAGCAAGCAATCAGAGAAAGCTGGAGTGCTTTTGATTTCCATAAAATATTAAATTACTAGCTTCTCTTTGTGTTTTGTTGGGAAATCATGTCGCAAGGCTACAAGTATATTATCCGAAAGCCCTAGTCTTATTTGATTCATATCAAACAATGCAAAAAATAATATTTTGTGCGATAGGAATGAAATTTTGCAGTGAACACTTAGGCAAAAAGCTAAGCCCGGTAGCATCAATCCAACATGGCTAAACAGCAAATGATAACATGTAACACGAGGCCGCTTGCTGTAGATGTTAAAAGCGACGTGTAGACTTCTCCATTATATTGTTTCAGCTCGAGCAGCGCTGTCAATAGTTCTCGATTCAACCGTATCATTTTGTGACTCTATACAGTTTGCCAGTTGGTTTCCGCTCGCAGGTAATTTTTCTATAAAATATAGGACTACAGCATAGAGAGTAAAACCAGAGCAGCCACGATAGTACGATATCTTGGCAAATAGCTACACGTTTTAAATGTAAATGTTTTTAAAAAAGTAGCAACTTATAAGCCCCCTTGCACCGTGACGTAAGGTAAAATCGCGGTGAGCTTGACTGGAATTATTAGACCAAGGGTCCGGAATTACTCTATATGATGTTATCAATATTTAAGCACAGTCCCGAGAAAACAATGCAAGAGGGCCAGGCCACGGGGATGTTTAGTTCACCAGCAGGAATACGATATAAAAGAATACAACATCGACAGTGTTACGAACCCGTCTTTAAAATGTTGCTTTAAATTTTTTTATTTGTTTTTTGTGCTGGTTGGGTTTGACCACTGTCTGACCGACATTTTTCCGTCTGTGTACGTTATAGCCTACACTAGTATTCAGTCGCGTGTTCGCGAGGATTCTGTGTTTATCAGTTTCATGTCATTGTACATAGAACGTACATTCTGAAAAGATGCATCTGTGTTGTAAACCTGTTTGCGATCAAACCTTCCAGAATTTTCTGTGCTATAGTCTATAAATATAAGCGACGAAGTTGTTGAGATATCGGCTTTCACGCCATTGGACATTTTGCGTCATTTTATACTCCATTTTTCTGTACGTAGCACTTCGTGAACTTGTGTTTCGCCACTTGCTATTTTCTTGAGATTTTCTTTTGGAGCTTGTATCGCTCATTGTCTGTGCGATTACGTACATTTCATCTCTGTTTACCCTGAGAGTGACTTGTGTATATTTCGGAGAAGTGAAACATACATCACCCGCATTACGGACGCCATTGTCAACCCGTCCGCCCAGGAAAGTTGCACCTAGGCGGGGATTTGGATATAGATCATGGTCGGCGCACCGTGCACAGTGCTGTTTGTCACTTACGGGACTGTCATCCTTCTATTTGAGAATTATTCAAGGACCGTGGCCTTACTTGCCTTTGGAAGCCGGAATATTCCATCCGGATTAGGACGCTATCAGCGGTAAGAAGCTATATGTTTTTTGTAATTATCTGTAATGTTTTTGTATATCATTGTCAGTTGTACTTTTTGTCTGTTTTGTTCAAATATATTGTATTGTACTTATTCAAGCGTCTTTGTGTAAGGCCTATCGCTGTCTGAGAGTTGAACAAGCCATTTGATTATCATTTTTTCTCTCCGACGGTGGCACCCTTACAACAGTAAAACCAGAGCAGCGACGACAATGTGATAGCCGGTAAATATAGTCGCACGAAACCGGTGGAATAAAGTTCACAAATATCGACGTGACATTGGTTGAACTGATTACATGAAAACAAAAGTGTTTCTGCTGTCAGTTGGGTTACAGAGTTTACACTGCATTCTTTTATAAGAAAAATGTATGGCAATGCCAAATGCATCTGTGCAAAAAAAGGAGTATTATCACATCTTGAAACAGATGTTTTCATTCTTGTTTGTTTTAATTTCCTGGGGAAGCTACTAGACACCGAAGATTTATAATTAGATGTCAAAATATCCATTGACAACATCCGTCTGCTCGTGTAGAGATCTGAGGGGAACACGGAAATTAGCACCATCTGGTTTTGCACTGCTTGGAAAAAGATGTGACACGTCAGATTGAAATGGAGAGAAATACCAACTTGAGTGAATTTTGCATGAAGTCATAATCAAGGTCGACCATCCCTAGCTCCCTCCACCCCCCCCCCCCACGAAAACACCAGAAATCTCTCCAGGTTTTACACAGAGGCCTCGGTACCCCAAGGAGTCAGCATAATAGTGCTTACACATCAGCCTCTGCAAAGTGGGATCAACATGTATTCGAGTCCAGCTTATGCTTTGTTTTCTGTCCGGCCGTACGAGGACTGGTTTGTCAGGAACTTGCACGTGGTCATGGGTTTCACCTGAGCTCTCTCCGGTTTCCTCTCTCCATAACGCTGGCTGCCGTCGCATTACGTGCAATATTCTTGAATACGAGGTAAAATTGCAAAACAAATAAAAAAATAAATATAGCCGTTAGATATCTCCTAAACGATGTCAGAGCTACAACGGAAACAAACACTAGTGTGTGTTTATTTATGTTATGCATGGTTGAAGGAAACCGGTATTGATAAGGCTTAAACCCTACTTTCCGACGTGTGGCGTATTAACTTACACGATGTACTGTTGGAAGACAAGCGGTGTTAAACTGAACGAACTTACTGATTGAGTAAACGGCAGTTTTCCTCGATACCTCAAACATTTAGAATGTTAGACGATAAATCCTTTGGCCAGTGAAGATACATGCTCGAGTGCAGCTCTCGCTGTTTCGGCTCTAGTTTCACGTCTGCAAGTGTGTCAAGTACCTGTCAAAGGCCCTTGTTAAATATGACATTTGTCAGTGTCAACTATGACACCAGTCAAATGAGTGAAAAACGTCAGTGCGGTACTGAACACATATCAATCAATCAATCAATCCAAAAAAGACAATTTTACTCTTTATTTAGCACAATTTGTGATATGGTCTTGTTTGCCTCATTACGATGGTTTTTAGGGCTCAAGGCAAGATGAATGCAAGCTTTATGTTGCAATATTGACAGTTTCATTAGCAAATGCAGGTTAATAACGCTATGTGACTGATCACAATCGATTACTTTCTGTTCACTACATTTCATTTTGCTTTCTCGATTGCTTTTGTGCCAAATTATTTTCAGGTGGTTCGGTGCAATTGATTAAGGATTTGGGGTTTGATAACAAGCATTGATCAAATTCACAAATATACTGTGGTTTTTCGAATGGTTTGCTAAACCTAACTGCTAAATAACGACTTCCGAGATTTTAATAACCCATGCATTTTAGGAATTCGAGTTTGAATCTCTGTGTCATAACAGATATTTGTAAAGTATGTCAGCCAATCATTTCAGGTCAGTAATCCTGAGATAAGCCTTCGATACAACGTTCAGTCTAGGCGTTGAATCGTATGCCAGCTGTCTATCAAAATAGGCCTTCCTGGTCAATAACCGCAAGACCAGTTTCCAGAACACCTTTCACGAGAAACCACCAAAGAACTGAGAAAGAATACAAACTTTAAAAAAAATAGGTCGGATTAAGGTTAAGAGAAGCAGTCAACAGTTTTCAATAATGACAAAGGATATTTCAGCTGGATGGATCATAACAGTATTCAAATTGTTCATCATGCCATTTTATTTGTGTTCAATAAAGAAATGCATCTCGTGAACTGGCACCTTGATTGCAAATCTTGATATACCTTAGACCTATATAACGTGGTGTTTTTCTTCAGCAGGATTCATATACAGTCCATAATCCCAGCTTCGCTGCCGGAATTTCAGCTGTTCCTGATAACCTTAAAACATTACGTGTTTTGTATGGGGTGGCGTCTTCTGTCGATGGTGGAAATGGGTTTGGAATCGTCGAGTCGTCAATCCTCACCCAGCCACATTATACTGATACCGGTCCGACAGGTTTTCACAGGTTTCACTGTATTAACATTTTATTGTTTTAATATACTTAGATAGCCTAAATGTAAATTCGAGTGTGTCTTAGTCTACAAAGTATGAAATATTAGTACATCTTTAGCTTAAAAGTGCATGTAAATGAATGATATTTGTCCTACAACGGGCGAACACAGACATGCAGATATCCTTAGAAAAAGCAGCTGGAAACTTTTCGCAAGTGATGTATCATGCTTTTTGTCATCTTCAAAGACGAATACTTTATTTTTTTTCTGAGTCATAAGAACCCCAGGGACTCCAGAGCACTATTTCCCTCGCATACCCCCGTGGTATCACGTAGTCCAAACTGATTTCTTCATCTACAGAGAGCTTATTAATAAAGGCAGGATCATCGGTGCGTCGTGTCCTTTTGCCTATCAGGTAAACCGCCACAGAGAACATGGTGACTTCAGTATAAGGTGCTGGCACGTGCATAGCACAGAGGGTCCATTGCACTATTAAAAACTCATTGGCTAATTTCACATCTTCTAATCCCTCACAAGAAACAAGAGCTGCTCCCCCTTTGATATTTATGACTCTGGATTCGCATCTTAGGATATAATGACTCTTCTTTCTGCCTGTCGATGACTTTTGCCAGCGGTCATTAAAACTCATTCTAAGAATGGCCCGTCTCGGGTTTCAAAAAGGCTCTGTATAAAGTAAGATTGAGAAAGGTCGGCCATTAGCTCTAAAAATGATGAACAACGCAATGAAAACTATTACCGGAGAGGATGGCGTATTAGATATCGTCCTACAGATGTCCCTAAATTTGACGGAAATTCGCTTTGCCCTCAACCGTTGTTGTTCAACGAGAACCAACTCGGTGACCTTTGGATTGGGGAGGGTCAATTTGTCTCCTTGAACCGCAAGATATAAGAGCATAAACCATAAAACCAATCAACATGTTTAGAAATGCACACAGAGAACAATGTGGAGGGACAAAGTTAGTTTATCGCAGCTAAGGTCAAACCCTTTGTCAGGCGGTGTCTTCCATTTATGACCACCAGCTGAACATTAGTCATTTCACTTAGAACTATCCGAGAGATTAGGACAAATATCTAGATTCCTCCGGGAAATTCACTAATCTGATTAACCCTGAAATGACACTGTCTCGCCGAACAACGCTGACTTTCGCCAGTGAACAATGCTCACTATTGCTTGCGTTAAATAATACATGCAATGCCAGAGACGAGCTATGGCTTAGATTTTGGTAAGCATGATCGTTTCTATAGGGACACAAGCTTACACTCAGCGGCTATAACTATAGCAATGACATAACCGCCAGGCCACGCGAGAGGTACGCTCGGTGCCTCCGTGGCCGAAGTAGTTAGCGTTATGGTGCAGTACAATGACCCAGGAGCCTCTCACCAATGCGGTCGATGAAAGTTCAAGACAAGCTCCCGATGGCTTCCTCTCCGGTCCTGCGTGGGAAGGTCTGCCAGCAATGCTATATATTCCTGGATTTTGATAACCAGAACAAACTACACTTTTTGAATTATTGGGTTTTATTTTTCGTCACGATCCACACCTATATGTCTTTATCAGTGTAAACTTGTCATCCTCGGCTTAGCTCATGTGTCAATTTTTCAAATTACAACCTTGGATTTTCCAGATTTAAACCGCTAACATGAAGTTTCCGTCCCGACCTGAAGGGGACTTGGCGACTATGGTCTCAACTGTTGTCCTCGAACGCGTAGGATAACATCAGATAATATCCGCCCACAGCTGTCACTGGACGGGCCTTCTAGTTTTTCCCAAGATCGTTGTAATATTGTTTCTCCAAGCATTTCTTTTTTAACCTGTTTTTCTTTTGTCACTAAGAGATATTGATTTTTTGTAAACAAAAAGGTTGTCGGAAAACAATTTATCATTCTGTCACATGGAAATGGTTGGAACATATGGAATCTCTTTCCTTACCACTGTCAAAGACAGACACGTAGGTGAAGTTGGATATTCGTACAAAACTAAAATTAACATTGATAAACAAAGAAAACCACCATGAATGCAAGAAACAATATTGATGGCAATCCCTGTCCGTATAACTCTTAATCGGTAAAATTCGGCTGTTTTCTACCGGAAACAGTTGTACAGCATGGGACTTGGCGTGGGACAAGACAAAAACTGCATATTACATTTATGAAAACTTTTTGGGTGGTATACGACGAATGTCAAATATCCAATATAAGTGCAAGTCGCTGACTTGTACGACGGCGGTCAGCATTATGGTGGGAGGAAACCGGACAGAGACCGGGGGAAACCCATGGTTATCCGCAGGTTGCTGACAGAAAAAGAGGAAGGTATCGGCATTAGTGAGAGGCACGTTGGTCACCGCTCTGCGCTATCGCACCAAGCCACTTGGCCACGAAGACCCCCAGCAATGTTCATAAGACATTGGTCACTCCATATTGGACATACGAAAAAAATGCAAATTTCAGACATTTAGTGAATTTTCGTGCAACCGGCCCCAAAAATTAGAAAAAAAAGAAAGATCGTGGCTTTGGATTCATTTATTTAATTTGTATGTTACGCCGTATTCAGGAATATTTTTCTTATATGATGGAGGCCAATGCTAGTATTATGATGTAATAACACCTCGGCCATGAAGGCCTTATGGCTTTCAACGGGAACACTGCGATGTATGTCTTCGGTGGGGCATAATATAGAAAATTAGACGCCTTCAGCGTATTACAACACATAAAAAGATTTCTTGATACTTATTAAAGATTTTCAAAAAAAAAACAATGTCCTTTTTGATGATTAATGGAGTGCATATGGAAACAGATGTTTTCTTATGTTCCCACCCGTAGGCACTCAGAGAAAGGCGAACTGAATCTTCCCTTTGTACTTCAAACGCTTTTGAGATAAGTATACGATATAAATATTGGATAATTGTATGTCTGGAAGATATGGAACATTCATGCATTTCAAATAAGCCGAATTGATTCAGGCCATTCACATGCTGTTACCTTTTGAAACCAGACTCCTGGTATGTATACGTGTGTCCAAAGTAATCAATATTTCATCGTGCCTTCCCACAGAAATTGCTAGCGACATTGAAACATCCATAGAGAGGTACTAAAATGGCTGTTTGGTCCATATGTGCATCGCCTTTAAAAGCCCTGGCACAGACAAAGTTATTGATACGATGGACGACCTCAAGGAACAGGAAAATCGTGTTCAAAAGTCAAAATTTATTTACTTATTTATTTGATTTGAGTACGCCGTACTCAACAATATTTCATTTACACGACGGCGGCCAGCATTATGGTGGGTGGAAACCGGACAGAGCCCGGTGGAAATCCACGACCATCAAAATTTCAGATTCTGGAAGCTTTGCCTTGAGTTAAATGTAATACAATGAAGTTAAGCCCATGATTGGATTTTCTTTTTAATAATAAGGCATTTTGAAGGGAGCGTATACGAATTTGGTTCCAATCTGTTCTCAGTTCTTTTTTTTCACCACGAGTGACGAATTCAGTTGACGGGAGCATGCAAGTATTTGTCTGACAGAAATAACAGCTATGATCTCACTAAGTCATTCTAAAATAGGACCAATCCTGCTTTCTTCGTCAGGCTTAAGTCGAGATATCATCTGTAAAACACATACGAGCCATTTTGTCCTGTCGGATTCCTCTTAGAGGACAAGCAAGATGAGATAACTTGGTCACGTGCAAGCATCATGTGATTTAGCATCATATGACGAGTGGATATGATGTCGTTGTCACACTAATGGGCGCCGCCATGTTGGGTCTGCGTCGTGTAAATTACAATCGTTTTGCCTTCGCTGATGTATCGTTCATTTTTGTTCCACATGCAATTCTAAAGATGCTTTGAAGCCAGGATGAATTTTCATTGGCAGATTTCAAAAATGCCGCCCTACACTTGCGGCGAATATCAACGTGCCAGTGGCTGGTAAGTGCCTAAGAGAGCTATCTTAGTCTCTTCTATAGGAGTTCTCGCATTCTCGCGATTTCTCACAAATTAAACTAGGTATGATTAGAATTGGTTTTACTTTCTTTCGCGCTTCCATTGTAGATGTATTCAGTAGAGTGCGGTACCCGAGGAAACCGTCGTCCACGGCCGCCTATCCACACACCTTCCGTCATAAAGCCGCAGCTGGGGGCCTCGGTGCTTTTTGACCAATAAGTTCGCGTGTTCGAATCCAGATCTCGCTTCTTTCAGACATTAACTCAAGAAGTTTGTCATGTGCCTTGCAAAAATCGCTGGGTTGCTCCAAGCACTCATATAACTTAAAATTCCCTGCAAACAACTTTAAAAACCAGTCAATAAATGAGTTAAACTTGCAGCTGATCCAGCTGGAATCAGAACTGGACACCGACATTCTAATATCAGCCGCCAACCAATGTGGGTATTCCACATCAATAATCGCAAGACAAGTTTTCAAAACTACGTTGAACACAAACCACGAAAGAGCTAAGAAAGGATGTGAATTTAATAAAATAGGATAGGTGCACGCAAAGAGAAACAGTGACGAGTTTGCAATGGTTACGGAAAGACGCAAGGAATGGTCTAGACGGATCAATAAAATTGGTTTCCAATGCGTATGTCATTTTAGTGTTTATGTTGTCATTACTGAAAGAAGTGTCTGGATTGTGGATTTCGCTGCAACTGTCCATATATCCAACGTCTCCATCATATTCAATCCGTTAGACAAACCCAGGGCCCTGTTTGAGGGGAATTAAACACACTCATGGGGCAGAGCGCATTCGTGATAGTGCGATATGAGTAAAGTGAAACAATCACTTTACTCGAAGGAGCCAGGGGTGTATTACTCACCTGTTATAAAAGTATTCTTAAAAAATGCCCAGAACAATTAAAGGATTTCAGCAATATAGTCACAAACCTGATTTCTCAACATTTTGACAATTTAAAGCCAACGGCCACCCAAAAATGAAGTTATAGAGGGTGGAAAGACCATTGAAAAGTGTGTCTGAAAATTCCTTCACTGATTTTTTCAGATTTCTTTTCACCAAATTATACGCAGAAAAATGTTTTCATTCTGTAGTAATGTTTATGGACCATATTGATAATGTGGCTCACCAGTGACGTCATAAAAATTTTTGTACACCTTTAGCTCTGAACAAAGGTCTTGAGAAGTGTGTATACTACTAGGTCTGCGTCTGTGTGAAAACACTAATGTGACATTAAATATCGGCTTTAGGGCCAGAGAAAAGAGTAGGCGTTCACACACCATAATTTCGTTTTCATGAGGACTTTCACTTAAACATCTGCGTTTAAAGAAAGTATTACGTTATCCGGGAAGTGAATGCGATAAAGACGATCACCTATGATATACGATATACAAGTTAACGCCATCACATTTGCCTACATAAGCATAACACGGATTCTTTAGTGGTCAGAGTGTGGTATAAGTATCAGACAGTTTTGTGCCGGATGAAGTTTGTTCGTCTGTACATGCCATTGACAAGGAAACTCTGATAGACAGTGACAATGTTAATACCACTGAAATGGCTGGGGTGATTGACGCACTCAAAGGAATCAAGCTGAAATCGCTTGCCTCGGAGCTTTTCCTATTGCCATTTCTCCTCGCCGGTTTATCGATGCCCTATTTTCCCGCTCGGGACAGGCGAGATCAAAGAGCCACCGTACATCTCGCAGAGATGCTAATGGCCAAGTGGACAGCATTGTCTTTTGTCATGTCCGCTCGTCGCTTTGATTTCGGCTCGCCAGTTGGCCAGTATCTGACATGATAGCCGATCTATGGCGGATCACGGAGATTTTAATTGGTCAAACAAATCCAAGGCCATCGCAAGAAGACAGGTTGTCTTAGGAGCGTGTCACGTGGCTCGCCTTAGAACATTCAATCGTCCGTGACCTATGCTTTGACCGTTCTCACGCTCAAAGACCCAGAGGCTTGGGGTGTCAGTCTCAGGCATCCTGAATGACGCACCATACCTTGACCACTAGTCAGGTTCTAATTAATAATGGACAAACATAATAGTCAATGTCCAAGAGAAGAGCAATGGCCAGACGATTGACGAATGATTTCTCCGCTGATCATAGAATTGGTTAGTAGAAAATGTATTTCTCCTGTCATCTTCAAGATCAAAAGGAAACATCACCAGTTCGGAATAAAGAAGTGTTTTAGACCCTTCTTGAGACAGCGAAGACAGCTTTCTATGAAACATTACACATATAAAAAACTCAAATGATCATGTTGTCAGTGATTAAATACCTCGTGCTTAATGGGCCATGACCAATCCATCATTCACGCCAATGCTATCATAGACACAGTGTTTCATCGTTGCTTTGACGTTAGAGCAATAAGCAGCATGTATGCCTGTTACTGAAGCAATTCTATGTGTAATAAGTCAACACAGTGCAAAATACGTCTGTTTTGTCAGTCTACTGATTCGGCCAAGAATTCTGTGAAACTGGATTATGAAGTCCCGGCATACTTTTTAAACAGGTTCTGGTTGGCGCCGAAAGGTAGTTCTCGTCACACTTTCTAGCACACTGACCAATTGCCGTTCACCACTCGGTGCTACCGCCGCGGCTTTGTCAAGATGTTTGCGATGTAGGTAACAAAAGTTGGTCGGTTAGTCCATGCGTTAGGGTTTCATTTGCTCATATACCGAACATATGTATATAGGGGTTATAGGGATATAGGGGTTGACCGTGGACATTAATGTAATAAATAAATAAATAAGAATTATAATTGGCTTTCTGACTATGTGTTTTACTGTTTTGTGTGTGTCTCTCTTTTATCTCTTCACACGACATATTTTCAGTTGCAATAAAACTGTAGTATTCTTAGTAGTAGTGGTATTAGTGGCACATGGATTGTGGTAAAATTTCAACAAAGCCAAGATAACATTAACAGTTGCAAATCGGTGTCATTTGAACACCCCCCACGTCAACCCCCTAACTCCCCTTTCCCCTCTCCCCTTCCCCCACCCTATCGGTTCCACTCAATGTGAGATATCTGAATGCCACGGCAAAAAACTCTTCTTTCTTATGTCAAAAGTTTGTATTTCAGCGTGATGGCGATTATTATTTTCTTTGTCGGATCGATGATTGTATGGCTAAGCAAGAGGAAACATCGTTTGTGTCCTGCTTCGAATGACAACCAGCACATCATAATTAGCCTGCTGTTTCAAAAAAAGAAAAAAAAAACAGCCTGTGGCCATTTCCTGTGATGTATGTGACACTGTAATGCCGTGACTCCTAACCACATGTAATAATAATAACCACAGAATAGCAGCTGTATCATTTTGCTGTATCGCCTCGCCAGTCCAGTCTGGCGTTCAAAAGCGAACTTAAAATGTTTATAGCCCCTGGAAACTGACAGCAAAAGTATAAAACATTTTGAGGTGCACGACAGACCAACTATAGAAGAAAACGATGGTCTAGTATGAAAGGCTGGCATACAGTACTATATTACTGCCTTACTTTATGGCCCGGAATAGTTAATAAGGAATTTCAACGTTGTACTCTGTTGTACACATTTTGTCTCATTACATAACTGATGTCATAGTCCAGGTTTCTTGAAGCGTACTTGGTGTTAAGTACGCCTTAGTTAAGGACACTTCATACCTCTACAATATACGCCTTAGTTAAGGGCACTTCATACCTCTACAATATACGTTGTCATGGCAGACAGGGGAATTCTTAGCCGTAAAACTGCGCTTCATGAAACCCGGGCATGGTCTCGTTTGTTCGAACAGGGGTGGGGATTAGGTAACATATTTGACGTCATGGCCCCTTACGTTGGAACAGTGAAGTGGATTACATTAGAGATTTGACGTCATCCACTCCAACATTCGAATTGTCATGTGGATTACATTACAGATTTTGACGCCATCACCTCGCATGTTCGAATAGTCATTTGAATCACCTTACAGATTTGACATCATCGACTCGTATATTTGAATAGTCATGTGGATTACGTTACCGGTTTGACATCGTAGACTCATATGTTAGAATAGTCATGTGAATTACGTCTCATATATATCATCGACTCGTATGTTTGAATAGTCATGTGGATTACGTTGCAAGTTTCCCCCATGACCTAGTATGTTCGAACAGTGAAGTGGATTACGTTACAGGTATGACGCCATGACCTCGTATGTGCGAACAGTGAAGTGAATTACGTTACAGATTTGACGCCATGACCTCGTATGCTCGAAAAATGGAGTGGGTTACGAAACAGATTTTACGTACGGGACTTTATATGCTGTACGTAGGTCTACAAGACATCCTCCTAATTGCCGATTTCTGCTATCACGCTGCTGACTACCAGAACTCATATCTTCATTAAAGAGATTGTCATGTGGATTTTATTAATACAACTTGGGGGTGATACTATTGTCATTTCTTGATTGACGGCCTGTAAAATTCCCACGAGTCATCAAGTTTGACCAAAAATGGAAAAAATACTCAGTATAATTTAATTTGCAGGACCACCAAACGTATGCATGGTTTAAATAATTTAAATCCAAATGACTTGCGTATTTTTGTGTGATTAAAAAGGGATAAGGGACACCTGAGCCATATAGTTACTCTAAAAATTGATACATTGTAATACTTAAATGGATTAAAAAGAATCTAGGTTGGAGCAACGTTAACGATATTCCAGTGACAAATACCTAAGTTCAGACTGATTGCAAAAAGGTGTATCTCAAGTGCAATGTACTTTTTGTTTTAAAATTCATTCGTGATGATATTTTCCATCATTTGTCACTGTCAAGTATTCTTTTCTTTTTCTAAAAAAAGGTCTTATCAACTTCCACGCACGGGATCTTGCAACGACCTGTGGAAAGATTGACAAATTAAAGAAGATGAGATCAGTCACGAGTCTACATAGGTGTATACCGCTCCAGGATTGAAATACCGACCTTGTGGGGTTAAGCTTAAACCAGGCATTCAAGCTGTATGATTATTTCAGGATAGTGTGCCTCTTGTCCATAAATCCAACCACCCGTTCAAGACGATGCCAGCTTCTGATGAATTTGTCTGAGAATTGCCGCTTAATTAACAAAAGGCGCGGCAGAGAAAGACTGCTGACTTCATTTCCCTTCTTTCCGCTGATCTCTCACAGGATTTGCGTGGGCAGCGCGGGCATTTTGAAAACTTATTCTGCACAAAATGAAACGCTTTGGGATTTGCGTTGGATAAATGATGTTTGATTTTCTCTTCAAATTTCTGCCAGTAAAATCATGAACGATACAAATGGATTCATTACGCAACGTTAACGGAGAAGACAAGCATTAGAAACTAGGGATCGACGAACTTTGACAGACGTGGAATCCCCACTTCCTTGTTGTACATCAAATATATCTTCACTCATACGACAGTTGTTGGGTTTAAGGGTGAATGTACCGGAATGTCAGGTGTATTTACTGATTTGTTTGATTCGTGTTTCACGCCGAACTCAAGAATATTTCAGTTATACGACGGCGACCAGCATTATGGTGGGAGAATACCGGGCAGAGCAAGTGCAAAACCCATGACTGCCCGCAGGTTCCTGGCAAACCTGCCCACGTTCGGCCGGAAATTAAGCAAACATGAGCTAAACTTGAACTCCTGTGTCATTGCGCTTCGCTAGCGCACAAAACCCCCTCGGTCACGAGGTTCCCCGGACGTCAGGGGTACAGATATGTACCTAGGCGTCAACCAAAATGGGCGGTCCGGGTCAATAATTGCAAACTGGTTTCCAAAGACGACAAACACAAACCATCAAAAAACAAAGGAAAAATATAAAATGTAAAAGTTTAGGACTGATTCTAGCGAAAGAGAAGCAGTCAACGGTTTTCAGTGATGACAGAGAGACCGAGAACTTACGCTCAAATCGAACGGACTCTTACGCGCGTTATATTTATACATGTACATGTGTTTTCCTAAACGGCTTTGATCGTTATCGATTATGCATGTGTGGCTGTTTTGAAGTTCTTTCGAATATTGTTCGTAGATTTCTTGGTTTGCGTCGTTTAAGACGTTTACACTCTTGTGATACCACACTCATTTTCTTTTCGCCTTTGTTTCTTAATACGATGAAAAAGACTACAACACTGAGAGACAATAGTGTGATAATTGACAAATTGATACACGTAACCGGTGAAATCAGTCCCATAGTCAAATTAGCCCACTTGTAGATTTAACTGTTACATAATCGCATAAATGGCAGCCATTTACAGGTATCTAGCACCATAGTTTAAAGAACCACTCTGGTCAGAATACAAATTGCGCAGAAATGTTACAATGACATGAAAGAAACCCTACGGAGTAAGCCTAACACCATGTTTCAAAAGGATTTTGCTGAATAACACTATTTAATCCATATTCCTTGAAAAACAAAATCTTCGGCTGTGTCCGTAAAATTTTTTGATGTGACGTGATAATATTTCCTGTATGACGTCGAATCAGGCAGATTTGACCTTGGGTAAGGTATTTATGCTGAGATGACTTCCACAGCGTTTGAAGGATACAGCGTTCAGGCAGCGTCATTTGTGGATACACGTCAGCGTTTGATGATGTCATGTGTGCGTGGCTAACGTCACACCAGGCCAAGTGGAAGAGATAGAAATATTTTGTTTCCGTATACTCTGACGAAACGTACAATATCGGCTTTAACTCGCTGAAATATTTTCACAATTTAAGAAAGTCACCCCAGTCTTTATCTATTCACCTTTCTTTTAAGACACAGATGTTTTGACACCAAAGTTGCTCTTTAAGGAGATCTGGGTAACAAGTACAGTGATGTAAAATTGCAATGTATCAGACGTCACCGGTCTATAATGTCTCAAAACACCGTGTTGTCAACACAAACAACAGCAGACAGTACACATGAAAAATTAGCATTGCTCGTGGGTGCTTGGTTCACCAACAGAACCCCAGTTAGGACATGCGCACTGTTTTGACATCTTCTGTCCGCAGACAGTCTGGAAGCGTTTCAAGCCTGAGGGATCCGAGAGCTAGTAAGTCCGTATCATACTGCACATGCCTTCCTCAGACTCACGCAAATATCACGCTGTTTACACAGTGATGGGTCGAAATCTTTTTTAACCCAAATTTACAGCGATTCATTTCCCTTCATTTTTCTTTCGTTTTCTTTTGAATTTTCACCCTCTTAGCTCAAGGGCATTCTTTAACCATTTTGATATTTATGAAATACTAAAACACCATATAAAATCCCGCATTTCTTCATCGCATTGTGGTCGTACAGATAGCTTTCACCACTACACTTGAGAAAAGAAGCTGTTTTTCATTGGTTTGGCTACAAATTGATCACCAGATGCGTCTTTTTTTAACAGTGCTGTACAATCAGGAGTGAAACATCAGATGTATATCCGATTGTAGGTATATCAAACTCTGAAGACATGAAAAACAACAATACCCTGTTCCAGCCATTCCATTCCATGCACCAATCTGCAAACGTTAATCCATCATATTTCGCCTCCACGGCAAAAAAAAAAAAAATCATACAATGCTCAGAGGATACCAAGTCTTCCATTGTATCTCACAAACACTTCGTCTGTCTCCAGTTTTCGATAGCTTTCTCGTCGGGGCTGCTACTTGACTTCTCATTCAGTCTCGTTTTGGGTATCAAATGTCCATCACTCGAGGCCAATCGAAAAGAAAAGCGATTGCAACTTTTGAAACTGCGGTCCATGGGATTTTTCTTATTCATGCGAAATCAGGTTCTTTGAACTGTTGTCCAGCCATTTACGCTAAAAGCATAAGTCCGCACGATGTTTTATAATGGCATTGATGGATCGTCACTCACGAATTAATATCTGACGAAGGAAGATGAAATAATTTGTTACAGTAGACATTATTATTCTTACTGCAAATAAATATAGCGAATACTGACTGAACGGTTTTGACTTGCTTGATATCCCCACCTTGGTTCTCCTTAATCCATAAATAATGAACCCTGGTAGCAATACGGAGAACAGGTAGCCGTCGTGTGGAGAAAAATACAATTCAGTATAACAGCGCCGATTACGCCATGGCAAAATATCCAGATACGGAAACACACCGTAGGCTTATGTATAAAAACTTCTGAACAGAATTATTCCCCCCCCCCCAAAAAAAAAGAAAAACAACCAGTAATGTGTGGTAGAAAATTAGCTCTTCTCAGTTAGCCTACTTTTCTAGGACCGGGACTGATATATGTTTACAATCGTCTGTTTTGTTTGTTCCTCCACCGTGGGATTTTACTTATGTAGGTCTGTATATACTTGACTGTCATTGAAAAATATTTTGTTCGTATTAGTAACCGTAGTTTTTTCTCTAAATACAGGAAACGGAAAAACAATAAAACTGGAAAATTCTAGGACACAAGGCCACAGTCGAATCGGCACGAGAGAGATTCGAGACGAGGCTACTGATCTGAGCAGAGGTAGATCAGATTACTCTGCCGGCGAGCACCCTGACTTGAACCGAATGAAACAGATTGAAGTGTATTAATAGGTTAGAATATTTACTAATATTGAAAACACAACTCTCTGTCTTTTCTCAGAATCGTCCATTGTCTGTGTGTTTAAGCTCCGTTCATTTGGCGAACCGAGTAGCAGAAACCCTTGAACTGTTCACCGATTTTAGTCGAAAGGCACAAATGGTATGTGTAAGTTTTCGAGTTAAAGTTCATACGACAAATCCACACGATAAATTGCACCTTGTGGAAGAGTCTGTAAGAGTATAGAACGTCGTCTTATTCACCATTATCTTAGTCTTACTGGGGTGTACTTGCTACAGGCAAGGTGACAGATGACGATACCAGTACCTTAGTTTTAATATAGTACTATAGTCCTCACTGGAATGTCATCTCGAAGACACCAGACACGACAATATACATGCGCCGACACTGAGCCAACCACTCAATATCGTCTCTTTTAAAAGCAGTTAAAAAAACTAAATGTCAGTTAAAAGTCAAAAACCACAGTTGTTTTTATATTATACACTGATTATATATATATATATATATATATATATATATATATATAATATTCTATTATACAGGCCCACAGCCTTCAAAAAATTAATAACAGCATAGCCAGCGACGAAGTCAAATATAGAGTTAACTGTGTAGAATCTTTGCAGAATATGAGGAAAGTCCACACAGTCAACAAGGATATGTTTGATGCCGTATTGTGTATCACATGCAACACACCCGGGAGCACTGCTCCCATCCAGGATAAAATTGTGTGTTAGACGAGAATGCCCAACACGGCGTTTTGTTAAAACTACTTGGCCTCTACGAGACATATCAAGAGTACAGGAATTATAGCCTATGACAGGGTGAATAGCATGCAGTTTATTATCGGCCAACAGGTCCCATTCATCCTGCCAAAGGCGATGAATATATTTATGAATATTAGATGTAAAATCACTATAAGGAATTTTAGTCTTAGATATGGGTTTATTAAGGGCAGCTTTCGCTTACCTGTCTACGACTGTGTTTCGGTGAATACCAATATGACTTGGTATCCAATAGAATATAATATCTTTACCACTTTTAATTAACTTTCTATGAATGGCTAATATTTCTAGTATTCACGGATTTTTAAATTTATTTTGTCCTATTGCCAAAAGGGAGGACAACGAGTCACTGCGTATCACTGCCCTCTGGGCACACCCAAAGGAAACACATGATAAAGCCGAAAGTATAGCTCTGGCCACGACAGAATAGATGATTGGAGACGAAGAAAGGTGACTCGCTGTTCCAAGACAGACGCAGCCTCGACCCTGTCCCCTACGAGACTGAATGAGAAGTCAGTGTATACAAATTTATAATCAGGATAATTAGCCTTAACTTCAGCGAAACTTTGCTGAATTATAAGAGAATTTGTATCGGATTTCTTATGTTGACGTAGATCAAATATTAGTTTAGGTTGTGGAAGAAGCCAGGGAGGAGACTCTGGAAAGGAAACCGGAGCTATGTCCTACAGCTTGATGTTAGCTTCCACAATATGGTCCCGAACACGAAGACCAAATGAAGGAATCTTGCTGGGACATTTATTATATTTATCTACGTATGATGGATTAAAAACACAGTCGTAGGCATGGTTTGTTGGGGGAGCTTTAAGCTTTGTAGCGTATTGAAGGCCGAGTTTTATATAAAGATGTGATATAAAGAAGACTCATTAGCCTCTACGTAACTCTCCACTGGTGAGGTTCTAAATGCACCAAGGCTGAGCCTCAGACCCTGGTGATGGACCGGACCCAACATTTTAAAATATGTTTTCCTAGCGGAACCATAAATGATGAACCCATAGTCCAATTTAGGCCACACCAGAGAACGAAATAAATTAAGTAAAACTGATCGGTCAGCACCCCAATCGGTGCTAGACACGATCCTAACTATAACGAGAGCCTTTGTACATTTCGCTTTATATGGGGTGTAAAAGTTAATTTCTTGTCAAATATAACCCCTAAAATTTATTTTCCCCAACAATCGTCACTGGCTCACCACACCAGACTCGATTTTTCGCATCAATCAAACGGTATATTGATGATTTCCTCGCTGTAAACAGCCCGTATATAACAAAGGCTGTGAAAGATATATGTCCAGTTTCGCTGGTCCTAAAGGAAACTACAGATTCTCCTGATGGTTCATCTTATCTGGATTTGTTCCTGTACAACCACAGCTTCCTGTCACGCCGACTTTACGACAAGAGGGATGATTTCGAGTTTGGTATTGTGAATTATTCCTACTTGGACTTCAATATACTGAGTGATCTTGCATATGGCGTATAACATATCTAACCTTTTATCATTTGTTAGATTCTGTGGACGGTGTGATAATTTCAATCAACGTCACAAGTTATTAGCGCAAAAACTAGTGTGTCAAGGCTTTCCTGTCTAACGCCTTTACTCTAAGTTTCTTAAATTTTACAATGAGTACACCTTATTTGTTGGTAAATAGGGACGGCTGGTTCAGAATCTCTAGCACTCTGTTTTATAACTGTGTCTAATTCCGCTTCACCCGGGGCTAGGTGCCGCATGTTCATCGTGTTGAGTGTGACCGCCACGTTTGAAACATGAACAGTTGCAATCTGAGCGAAACTGAGATACATAGTTGCTTATCGACACCACATACATGTGGATACTGATTTCATTCATCCAACTTGAACATTCTTTACGTCTTTTTGTCATCACTAAAAAAATGTTGACTGCTTGTCTTTGCATGAATCCATCCTGATTTTATATTTATATATTTTCTTAGTTCGTTGGGTGTTTGAGTTATTTGTCATTTTGGGGAAACTGGTCTTGCAGGTATTGACCGGGAACGGCCATTCTGGTTGATGGCTGTTACACGAATGTCGCTTTTGATGCCTAGATTCATTTATACGACGGCGCATAGGATTGGGAGAAAACGAAGCAGAGACCAAAGGAAAGGACCTTCCGCAGGCTGCTGGAAGATCTTCTCCCGTCTGCAGAGAATATAAAGCACCAGCTGGATTTGAACCCATGGCGACTGCATTGATATCAGGAAAACAGCCATCAATGAGTCATGAATGAATGTGTCTGCGAAAGATATTGGGTAAAAATATATTAATTGGGAAGAAAAAGTAGTTTGGCAAGAAGGCATTTTTATCAATGAGCCACTCAGCAAGATAGGTGTAATTCATTGGAATTACTTCGTTTATACAGAAAAAAAGCGAATGTGAGGATGTAGACGGGAAAACAGGATCTCCTTCACAGACTTCTTTGGGGAAATTTCGGTTTTCCCCTCCCGTCAATTTTCTTAATATAGGTGACATATTTGGGTAGATCTCTGTCCACCTGTGACAAAAATAGCCTAAGACCCAAAATCGTTGACCGTGTAAATCCTCCCTGTGCACGCTATGCCAGAAACTATTAAACAACTAGTGAAAAACCTGATTCATTGTAACGATTTCTCCACCTAAAAACATTCACTGTGCACACCTTTTTTAATTTTATCAGTGATCAATCAATAAAAGTGGATGTAACAAGACAGTCGATAGGAATGCTGGTTAGTAATTGGTTAATGAAAGAGACAAAGGAAATGCAAAGAGAGGATGATTTTGTTTTAAATGTCCAAAAGCGTTTAATCTATGGCCATGCACCGTGCCATAAATACTGGACGAAGCCATCCTATATCGAGAAAAGTTTAAATCGATGCAATAAAAAGTATGACAGGAAGATTGGATTGTCAGATTAGACGTCTTGCTGTGTGAACGCGTGGAGAACTTCTTTATATAAACTACCAATCAGGTTGTTTTCGTAAAATAAGCATTAAGCGATTCAGCTTTGCCAAATTACCAATGACTAGGGAACAAAAACCGTCTCATTTCTTTAAGAACGAGTCGATTGTCAAAGCAATTTATGTCAACAAACGTGGATGAATGCACTTTTACAACATTCATCAAAAGAATGTCACAAGGTGCAAAATTTATTTAGATATGATTAACGCTCTACCCAAGAATATTCCGCTTATAGGACTATGGACAAATTTATAGGGAGCCAGAGTGTTCAGAGTAAACCTCCACCCTTCACTAGTTATCCGAAGAATCTCCTGACTTATATTCAATCATATAAAAATACCTTTCGGATAGGCGATCTCATTGACCAGTGGTTTGATGGTCACAAAGATGGAAGCAAGCGGTTTCATAGCCATAGCTATATAACGAAAATGGTTATTTATTTATTTATTTATTTGATTGGTGTTTTACTCCGTACTCAAGAATATTTCACTTATACGACATCTACCGGCATTATATGCTAGAAGGAAACCGGACAGAGCTTGGGGGGAACCAATGACCCTTCGCAGGTTTCATAAAGAATGGTGCAGAAATTGTTGATTATGTTTGCATTAAAGGAGCTTCTATGTTTTCTTTGATTCTTCTTTAAACGTGATGGCAACACAGCATTTTGCTTCATCAAATAACCCAGAAGAGAGCCGACCTATGGGGCTTTTCCTTCAAAAAACAAATTATTGTGACTTTATTATTGATCGTAGGCACAGCACCCACTTTTGACAAAGCGCAAACAAAATGTGATGTATTTAAAAATAATACCAGCGAAATTATTTTGTTGTATTTTATTTTAATGACGTTTAATTCTGCAACTGATCTTTATCTAAATATAACCTTGTCTTCTAATCTTAATGCGTCTTCGAGATGCCTCACCCTCGGTGAAGACGATGAACGATTATAGCTTATATCAGCATGAATATGACATGGTATGTTTAAGCCAAGTCAGACAACATGGCATCGCTAACAGAAAACAGATCACAGGTTAGCCAATTCAGTCTTTAAAAACACCTTAAAATTTTTAATTTCAATCCACCTCTGTGTTTAAATGTAGATCAATCCTAAAACGTCTCCGCCTATAATTTGCAGGCGTTGCAATTCTCGACGTTGAATACGCGTTCTTTTTACAATGTGACTTGTGATGAACGAATTTAGACAACAATGCAGAAATCTAAATAGATTTCCACTTATTAGACGATAAAAAATGTACTTTTCGCCATCAGGGCTTATTGACAGTTTCATCTTTAGGATTGATACTTGATCTCTCATCCAACTTTTCCCCGGCTTTAGAACTTGCATTATTTGTGAACATTCTTAAAGTGTACAAAATGCCGAGTTTTGCCACAATGAATACAATGGTAAATTCTCTCCATTACGCAGACAGTATGAAGATCTCGTTCATTACTCTGTTTTGTCTGAGGAACCAAAAATCCCATTTTTTCAAAACTCTCTTGTATTGCAATTGATGGATCTGCTGGGATATCGTGATATATATATATATATATAGTACATCGTGTGGCTGCAACCGAGTCCTAGTACATATTAATAACACTATTATTAGCAGTAGTACTAAAAACTATAATATAGTAAAAAAAAAAGATGGATATATTACCACATCACAGAATTTAGTACTTGCACTTGAGATTATTTGCTCTTCGGTGGGCAAATACCGGATGGGCCCGTCGTTCCTTTGCCAATGCCCTGTAAGCGGTCAGGTGTCATGTCTGGTTTCAGCTTGGTACGAACGGGTTGAGTGTCATCTCCGGTGTCAAGACTATGTTTCAAGAAAGTGAAATTTCAGTCACATAGCACAAGAAATAACACACCGAAACAACGTGGTGAAATCTACAGAAAATAAATTTAAAAGATTGGTTAAACCTGAAACCAATGAACAATTTACATACAAGTCCATGGAATGTTCAATCCATGGATGTTTATTCATATCTATGTACAGCGTACTTTCATGACTTGATTGTTGTTTAACACCCCGAAGTGATATTGATGGAAAACAGGTTGTGTTCAGTGACGGTTAAAGTGCCACTCTGGTCAGAATACAAATTGCGTAGAAATATTACAATGATATGAAGGAAATCCTACGGAGTAAGCCTAACACCATGTTTCAAGGATTTTGCTGAATAACATTATTTAACCCATATACATGAAGATTCCTTGAAAAACAAAATCTTCGGCTGTGTCCGTAAAATTTTTCCCACGACACGTGATAATAATACCTTGTATGACGTTGAATCAGGCAGATGTGACGTTGAGTAAGGCTTTTATGCTGGAGTAACGTCAAGAGCGCTTGAAAAGGCCGCGTTATTTGTTGATGCACGTCAGCGATTGATGATGTCATGTGTTCGTGGCTGACGTCACACCAGGCCAAGTGGAAGGGACAGAAATAATTTGTTTCCGTATACTCTGACGAAACGTACAATATCGGTTTGAATACGCTGCATTATTTTCACAACTGAGGAAAGCAATTCAGACTATCCTGGTCTTTATCATTTCGCCTTGCTTTTAAGACACAGATGTTTTGATACCAAAGTAGCTCTTTAACGGTTATCAAATGGTCTCTCTACCAGCATTTTGGACGGTTTATTACCACCAAAGCCACCCACGAACGGCCAGAGTGCAATATTGTAGAGCAAAGTTATTTTAATCCAGATATTGCCTGTAAAACAACGAAAACCTACGTCACCAAACAACGTGCTCAAAATCTCGCCAAGGTGGCTTCCAAAGCAACATAACCCTAACGATGCCTCGTTCTAGCCCAGTGATTGACTCAGCGGTGACAAGCGACTATACACTTTCTCCTTGGTTTCTATACATACGAATACTGCATGGAGGGTACAAACAGAGCAGCTAATATAGTGTGGGAATTTGCAAATTGTCAGGCGTCACCAAAGCAATCCAGCCTGTGCTCAATTTACATCAGTTAGAGTTATCCTAACTGTCCAAGTCGTTAAATAGAAGCCAATTTACACCCCTCTAACACCACAGTTTGAAATAAGGGACAATATTTAAACAAAATATGCATCGCCTATGTGGCCAATCCCTTCTGATTCCAAATATAATCTTCATTATTCTTTGTAAATTAAAGCAGAATCAGTGTAAAATTAGAGCATTGACAAGAGCTGGCGCATGGTTACAGGTAATCGAGCAGTGACGAGAGAGGCATGTAATCCATGAAATGGCACGTAATCGATGAAATCCGGCCCCTTTGTCATTGGCTGTTTTCATTCTAACTGTTCATGTGAATGCTCAAATAGTGTAACAACTCACACTCTGCTAGTACAATAAACACTTCACTTTATTCCTAATCTTTCTCTTTTCAAGGGAATCTATCAGTCTTCTGTCAGATTAACCAAATGATCAAATCACACGTGGAGCGAACCAGTGGAATTCTAGGCTATCCTCAGAACAATGTATACTGAATCAAGAAAAACACAGCCATGAATCGAAAAGCCACGATCCCGTGACCTTAATGAATTATTGACACTTTTGTTGATCGAAACTGTCATTTTCTGCCATACAAGGCTCTCCCATTGCTTTTATATTCGAGATCAAAAGGTTTTCACCTTTCAAATGAGCGTGCCATAGCACCTTAGTGCCACTCGATTGCTCCCTTGGGGCTTGTTTAACAGTGACTGTGGGGTAGGTAGGAGGTTGGGGTGGGGGGGTCAAGCAGGCTTTGTGAGGGACAGAAGGATTGATTAAGCAGTGTCTCCCCTGGGGTGTTTTCTGTCAGAACGGGGGTGCTACACATGCAAGGCGACATCAAGAAGATTCCACTCCCTTCACTTCCCTTCCTCGGGCTGAATACAACGAGATGTGTCTCTCGTTTTCGGCTCAAAATCATCCCTGAAACCTCTACTGTTCTTCAAGCCGTCCATCTGGTTTCCGAATTCATTGATCTATGAGCAACACAAATCTCCAAATGGTCAGTCCACTCATTAACCCGACGAAAGTCATTCATATTTAAAACAACAGCAACATAAATTTCCCATTTGTTCTCGCAAAGACATCCTTAATGTACGGTGAAGGAATGTTCGGTATAGCAGAATTGAGAAATAGGCCAAATAAGTCTTTTTTGATTAATAGCATGATCAGAGTGAATTTTTACACACGCCACGACTGTCCGGTGTACGAGAGGAGGACACCGGTGTGTCACCCGTCCACCACCAGGTTCTTGACAAATTCCCTTCACAAAGACCGCAGTCCAACCGGCCAGACCTCGTTCGAACTACTGGAAAGAGACTGGGGAGAATATCATAGTTGGCAAAAGCAGGTTATTTACTTAGAAATTGAACAGTGGAAATCAAGATGTCAAAACTCACCCTGGTATACCAGCCGTCAACCAAAATGGGTGTTCCGGGTCAATAATCACAAGGCCAGGAAGTAAGAAAGTATATGGGGTAAAAATGACAAGAGGTCGTATTTCGGCGGTTACATAGGGCCTTTTGCCGACCGTCATATTGTCGTGGGTACTCTAGTTTTACTTTTTAGTTTATGGAGCCGTCGTTTACGTTGCATTCGATATTCATTTCAAGTGCTATACCACCTGACCACATCTACGGAGTGGGGTGTTGTCTTTACGCCGTACAAGCAGATCCAGTCCTACGCGAATGTTTCGGAAGGTCTGACTCAAAGCTGCACACCCACGGCATAACGCCTGCCCCATATAGCGACGATATAAACATCGCCAAAACGAACAGTACAGTGTATCGCTTCTTTCAGTAGCAGATCCGAATACCGAGTAATCTCCAGAACCAGGAAATGTCCATGTCCGGCACGTTTCAACAGGCTGTGGTGATGGATGTACTCGGTATGTGTCGAATGCGTGCGAACCGTGTTAAGTACTCTACCACCCTGTGTACCCAACAGATACCGACGGCTAAATGGAGCCTCATCAGTGTCTAACCAAGCGACATCCGCTCAAGTAGAAAGCTGTCCAGTCGCGGAACTCTTCCGTGAAAGGTTCTACTCGGATCTAGACAACCCACGTAGGCAAAGATGTCAATAAGATCGGCTGACTGTAGAGACAATATTTCCTCTTCATTGTATAGAGAGAGAGAGAGAGAGAGAGAGAGAGAGAGACGCTGACGCGTCTGTCCGTCCCACTCCACAGTGCGTGTTATTGATAGGCACAGAAAGTGGATATAGTCTTTATAGAAACGTTCGTTCTCTCAACTGTTGCTTGGGAACGGAAGGTTGCCTATGTTCGTCAAAAGCAACAAGTAGAATTGGAGAAAATGAAAAAATAAAAATATACAAGTTAGTAGGTTTATTTATTTATTCGGTGCGCGAGGGAATAAAACTATAATTTACATATACAGATAGCATTTTGCCGATGGGCTTGGGTTTCCCCCATATTTCTGGCTTCCGTCGTATCAGTGAAATCATCTTAAATACGATTTAAAACACACCAATCAAATAGATCAAAAAGGATATAATTTACATACACATATACAAACATACAAATGTTGATGTTGCACCGGTGGCCAACCCTCATTGCACGCTATTCGCACAGTACTTCTCTGA
The DNA here is from genome assembly GCA_016165875.1 of Acanthopleura granulata. Lineage (NCBI taxonomy): Eukaryota > Metazoa > Mollusca > Polyplacophora > Chitonida > Chitonidae > Acanthopleura > Acanthopleura granulata. The sequence goes on along the minus strand of JABBOT010000016.1, from coordinate 3,453,907 downwards.
TTTCTTTGCATATTGCTTAACTTCAGGCGTCAGAATTTTCACTTCAACCATGACAGTCGGTTTTGTTGGTAAGAGGAACCGCAATGCCCTTCGTAAATCACAGGCATTGGCAAGACACTGACGAACCTTATCAAGCTATGCAATTGGCCACAAGGGCGTCTCCCATAGGTTCCCACGAACATTGAGAGCTTGCACAATGTAGATGTACTTACAAGCTTCTACATGGCTACTCTTCTTTCTGGTAGGCAAAGGTGCTTGTCGTGAGCCTAAACAGATTTTGGTATAACTGGTGTTTTTATTGTTGTCGATCGACTTTTTCAAGTCAAAAAATAGCCCTTCGAAAAGTAGACGGCGTCGTTCATATTTTATTACAAATAAAGGCAGAGCTTCCATTTTCATATCTACAGGTGATTACAACGCGTTCAACAGCCAACAATCTCGGCTCTGATATTTTACCACAAGAAAACACAGTATATCCGTATATTCTAAAGACTTTTCGTCATCATATAACTGAGAAATTGTTGAGTACGACGTAAAACCCCAAACATACATACATCGACGCCTGCCAGAGACTGACAAATAGATGCCTTTAGGATTGTGGCGTAACAAAATATTGTCTGTTCTTAGTCCAACATGAAACCTACATAAGGAGGCGAGATTACAGGGTGCTCTGCTATGTTAAGATCCCTGGACTCGGAAGTTTTCACATTATTGACAGCGTCGATGTATAAGCCGTATCTTACACCAGTAAGCTTTTTAAGTCCTCCAAACTGGCCAGACTTAAACCTTGTTACGGAGTAGCAATCGACAAATCAGTAAGACAACTAATCCCTCCTTCGAAACTTACCAAAGTATCAAACGAGTTTTGCCAATGTCAGCATTCGAGTAGATGCTTAATGTAACAACCCAGAGGCTCAACTATATTGTCCTACACGGGACAGCTATTAGACAGTCGGCAATATCGAACCTTCAGAATCTGGCTCAGTTACTTGATGTCGCTTTTAAATCCGGGTTTCTGAAGTCAAAATAGTTTGACAAGGACACACAAGAAACGTTTGAAAATCCAAATCGTCTTTTGTCTTTCGTTTCATTGACATGGGAGACACGGGACATTTCCTTAGCAAAGGTTTGGTTTTAATGCAAATCTAGGTGTCTAGACAGACATTCATGTACGTGTCGTCAACTATACTGGAAGTTCCAAGTCACGAATAGCCAAACCAGTTTCCAAGGCAAAGTTCACCACAAGTTCAGCTTCATGTCGAAGACACCAGATATGCCACCCCACCAGTCACATTATACTGAAATCGGGCAGACCAGTCCTATTGTTTTCTTGTTCTAATCTCTCAGTGCTGAGTATCACGCGAAACAGCAACAAGTACCATTTTTAAAGTCTTTGGTATGAGCTGACTCGGCACAAGGAGTGATCAAAGCTCGTACCATGCTAGTTCATCAAATATTCAAGTTGTCAAATGTCAACGTGTCAAAAATATGTATCTCGCTTGCGCTTTGATTGCGACTGTCTATATATCCAAAGTGGCGAATTCATTCAACGCGATGCTTGTATGACCCTCAGCATCGAGGTAAGCGGACCGAGACACAGAGCGCTGAGGTCTGCTGATTCTGGACAGTGTGCATATATTTACTCAAAATGGAGAGTCTGTTAATATGCAGAAACTAAGAATGAAGATGGTTGAAGAAAATCCCATCACAGTATTTTTTTTTTATGATTTGTGATACAGGTGCCATGTTGCCGTCGGCTTCCGGCATCTTACAAATGGTAAAATTAAGGCCGGACGATATACTGTTATCCAAGTTAGTATTACTAACACTGGCAGAATTGAATCTACGTTTCCAAACGTAAACACGCCGTGGTGGTTTTTTTTACAGATAAAAGTTCAAGTAAAGATATATCATCCGGACAGTCAGTGGTTTACCCTAAAGAATGTGGTTAGAGTGTCTGGAACGCCGCTTTAACTGGGTAGGTCTTTAATGCTTTATTACCGCCAGACTCGCCGTAATCTGAACTAATAAACTTGAGATAATACACAGATAGAAGATATCTGTTTAAATCATTCACGTCGATTAGAAGATATCTGTATAAATAATGCACGTCGAATCATGAATACAGAACTCAATACAGAGAACAACGAGAAGCAGCAGAAGTGCTTTCCAATGTTAACTAAACAACGAACACAGCAGTACAATGAAAATGAAAAAGGCCTCAATCGGCTCTAACATCTTCAATAATTATCAACTTTCTGGACAAAACCCAACACACACCTGTAGTAGCCTTTTGCAATACGAGCAAGCAGTAGACAGTTGCCTATTTGGGGATAGAAACCCAACAGACAGTTGCCTCTTTTTTTCTGGATCGACCGAGTGTACATTGGCCTCTTTTGCTCGACTCATCCAATAGACTGCTCCCTCCTTTTCTGAACTGACCACAAAAACAACTTAATCTTTTTTCTGTCCGGATCAACCAGAGAGCTGCCTATTTTTGGACCAAAACCCAGTCGACAATAGTTTTTAGTTGAGAGGTAATCTTATGTAACGTCTCTCTTTGCTGATTAACAAAGCTACCTGACCGTCAAATTTTCAGAAACATTTCATCGACTTATCACCTGATAAACTTCGTGATTTTTTGGTTTTAATTCGCTATTTTCGTGAGGCCATTTATCATTACCTATATCATCAATGTCCCTATTCTTTGGGAACATCATTACTATTCTTGTTATTCAAGATAATCAATATTTTTTTTATTACAAACGGCTGCGTTGACGGTTGAACAAAACATGTCAACATAATGATGAACTTGTTTGTTCCGAAAGCTGCCAATGAATCCGTTGCCTTTGTTTTCTATCTGTTATGTTACGGTTTCTCACAAAACATTCAGTCCTTCTCCCACGACGTCGGTGTCAGTGCCTGTACACTATATCGAGCGATTGCCTTAGTCATGTCGCAGATTGCCAAGCAATTTGATGCATGGACGTTGAAGATTCGTCTCGTCTGTGTTATTCAGGTCCTGACTGTATCGTGAACACTGATACTTACATTACAAATGCTGTACTGTAAAGACGAGAAAGGGCCTGGTTGGGGGGAATGGGGGAAGGGATGGAAAGTTAAGAGTTCATTTGTGTTACCTACACGCTAATACAGGCGACAGCGAATTAATGCTTCAAAACACTTCAGTATGACTGTTGCGAACACGCTATATAAAGGTTCGAAGAATGCCGCTCTGATTCTCATTGTCTACATTCGAACAGTCTACTTTACCGTGTGCTGTCTTCGCGTGAAGCACTTGTCAAGAACAGAGGTAAAATTAAGTTCTATGAATGAAGCGATATGAAGAAAAACTAGCTTGGCTGTTCTGACCTTATGTGCACTCATATTGACAATTAATTAGATATCATTACCAGGAATTTGACAGAAATCAAACCGTTGATGCCTAAAGCAGGATACTGACTGTTTTTCCCCATCTGAATTTTGTTTTTGTAATCAAATTTTAATACCCAAACGCATTAACGTTACAATGGGATTTCTCATAATGTAGGTCCATGATCCATTATATGTGTGCAGCCTCAGGCGGCAAATGTAAAACATAAGAGAAACACTCTGGGATTTCTGTCTCTGATGCAATGCGCTGATGTTATCTCCAAATTTCTGTCTGACTTGAATCATTAGATCGGAGCCCTTTGAAAATGGTGCATATCTGCCACACGTCGTAAAAGCCTCTACTCGACAGAGTGTTCACAGCAAAGGGAAAGCTGGACGACGTCCTCAGCCTCTATGATGTGTATACGGCATTTTTCAGAATCTCGACTCCTCCCTTCCCTAAGTCAAGCAGGAATTAGATAGGTCGAACGGTTAGGGAGGTAGATGAAGAACAGACAGACATGCACACATATAGACAGACCTAAGAGAGTCAGGGAATCCTTCTTTTATAGTTAGACAAGGAAGTAAAAGCACAGTTGACTGGATACTTTTAATGATACGAGGCAATAACGTCACAAAAATCCATACTTAGTACACCTGTAGGTTTATTTCTGGATTACGGTTGTTGCAGATCCAACATACAGCCTTTAACTGGAAAATGCCTGCAAACAGACGATTTGCATATGTGTTCGGTAGGTACGTCTTCTTTTTTCAACACACAAAGGAAAGTAGAAATGTTCAAACATGGATTTGTTCTCTCGTATGATAAAACGGCGTAACTGTTATCCTACAAGCTGAAAGAAAACCTAAAAATTGGAACGTAGAATAAACGAAACTCAGTATACAGACACAATATGGGAAACTTTGGACTTACCTCGTAGAAGTATGTGTTGTCTAGGTCAGCGCACGCGTCCAAGGTTGTGTTTTCTAAGGTGGGTGAGGAATTGACCACTGTATGTGGCGGATGGAACAGTAATCTGTCTTCAGCCGCTTCCATTGTTGGCTCTTCTTGTTCCAGGCCTTCCACTTTCCTTGATTAGTTCGAATGCTTCACAAGCCACTGATACAAAATCTTAACTTCACAAAAGTTGTGCTAGCCCCGACCAAATCCGGAGCGAATTTCCCCCTGTTGAAAAGACAATAGGCTAGAAAGTCTAAGCTCCCTGTATACCTTGCCGTATTTCCAGGGGAGATTGGGAAATACCAATTGGTGAAACAGATACGATGTTGGTATTGCTAACAGGGCTTTCGTTTGAAATGGCGAACTATCGGAAGATCATGGCTGGTAAACGCAAGGCATTCGTCTGGCGGGGTGAATACAGTGTGTAGTCAAGACCGCTCGGGTCGCCCCACCGTCCCAGAGAACCTCACTTCTTATTGGACGATCCAGAAATCGGCTCTACGATTGCGTCTCTCTTCCCGGCGAAGGCTGTCAAAAGTAATCCAGAATTAAAACGTCTTCAAAAGATATTTGCCGAAGACATTTTTTCAAAGAAAGTGTGCTTCTAAAACGTAAACGGTTTTACACGAACAGAACCCGAGTCCATTTAATGCGAAAGACATCAGACATTTCAATAGGACACCAAGCCTTACTGCTGCACGACATCAACACTGGAAAGCTTCAACTGGACAGCCACGCAGCTTTCGCGAAACCACTAGACAAATGTTGTTCTGCAGTCGTAAGTTGAACATTCCAGTTCAGTACAGTTCGTGTTAATTATTCTGAGTAATTTTCAGTCATGTAACGCAATCCCCAGGTGGCTTAAATCAATTCTAACTGGTCGGTGCTTTGAATCTATATCATTACCCGCTCAGGAACGCTTTCATAGCAGCGAGGGCGCCGTTGGCCGATAATACACCTTATCACGGGTGGCTGGATCGAGAGTCGGCCCTTCAGCGGAGACTGGGTGCACGCGCAGTCATGTGGAAATCCCAAGAAATGTAAGCGTTGACGGTAAAACACCAGAGCGTAACACTGCAGGTCATTCAGCGGCCAGACTTTGAAAGGCGCTCGCATGAAGCCTCAGGTCACCGCATGTGTTTCGCTCGTTCAAGAAACAATGCAACATCTCTGGTGTATAATACACAGTAGTACGTACACTGGAAGAACCAGCAGTGGCAAACACAACGTGTTAGGATAGACTACGGCAATCCTCCACTATGCCTTTCCTTTTTTCTGCCTTTCCCTAAATGCAAGTGGCGCAGAAAAAAGGTACAAATATGCTTTACTAATGAACATGAAAGTAATAGAAGCTCTGAAGTGCTTTCTACTTTCTAAGACTGTATGTTCAGATGTTTCCTTCCCGACAGCAAAAATCAATTTGAAAGTCACATGTGTTGGTTGTACGTCTTTATTAATACAAGTCACTTAGCTTAATACTCAGCCAGGCCCATTGTTTACGGTTTCTCAACAGTAGCCTAATTAAATCACCCTAATGAATGTAATGCACGAAGACATGAATACCTTTAGAATACGTCTAGGGGTACGAAATATATCTCTTGAGTACCTGATTTATAACTTAAACACTTAAAATGTTTTTTTTTTTCATAATCAGTAAACACGCGTAATAGCAAGTAATTTTCTTATCCCTTAAAAGACGTCAAGAAAATGTGCCTCGAGACACTGTGAAATTGCAGGTGTTTGTGCATCTAGTCATACTTAAACACGATTTTTTCCGTAATATTTTCATCCCAGGTCTCTCAGCTATTTGATCTATATATAACGTCACACTCACTTATTTCGTGTTTTCGCCATCATTGAAAACTGTTTTTTGCTTCTCTTTGCATGAATTCATTCCATTTTTTATTTTATATACTTCCTTATTTTTTTATGGTTTATGTTATTTCCCGATTTGGAAACTGGTCTTGCAATTATTGATCTGAAGGATAAACGGCTGACGTTGTTGACGGCTGGTGTACGAATATAGGTTTCGAGACGTAAGTTCAGCTTTATGTATGGAAAAAACCAGAGTGCCCGCAGTAAGCCACCGCCATTCTTCAGGTACTTGAAACATCACCTGACTTAAAACAGCAGCCGAACGAACCAAAGCTGGTCAGTCACTATAACAAGTGGAGGTGAGATCAACGTCCTAGATTTGAGTTGATTTGAATTACGCCATGTACTCAAGAGTATTTCACGTTTACGACGGCGGCCAGCATTGTAGTGGGAGTAAATGGGGCAAATCCCGAGGGAAACCGACGACCATACGTAATTTTCATGCAATGAAGGCCACTTCCTATGGGTGGAGATCGCTGGAGAGCCCGGGGTAAACCGCCCAACTCTGGCAAGTTACTGACGAATTTTCCCACATGCACATGACATACACAGACACGCACACCTTCTTGAAGGTAGATAAGATACCACCAAAGAACGTTGGACTGTGCAAATGAGAACATGGACGTCATCAATCGTTTACAGTTAGCCAGCCAAGCCAAGAAAAGGTGCTTAAAAATTGGTTTGATGGCATCTCTCTCTTACAAACAAACTAACTACCCAGATCTTTTCATTGGGTACCCAGGATGATCACACGGGTGGATGTAAAGTTTGTATGCCATCACTTCCGGTAAGGATGACGTCATTCAAAATGGCAGCCATATGGTGATACTAAGCTATGGAAAGCAAAGCAATATTTTGTACAGATTTTGTAATTATGAGTCACAAGGGACCCGTGTTTGCGATGTGTGTATTATGTGTGTATTTGCTTAGCAGGTGCAAACAGAGAGTTAGAACTTAATTTAATATTTGTATTTCAAAATGGCTGGCAAAAGGTTTCAGTGGTTCATGTAGCATTATGTACATCTTGTATAAAATTGCACCTCTTTCATTTCACAATGGAATCATTACGTTCGACACATTCCCCGACTAGCATTTATTTATTTATTTTGTTGATGTTTTACGCGGTTCTCAAGAATATTTCACTTATACGACGGCGGCCAGCATTATGGTGGAAGAAAACCGGGCAGAGCCCGGCGGAAACACACGACCACCCGCAGGTTGCTGGCAGACCTTCCCACTTACGGCCGGAGAGGAAGCTAGCATTGGTGGGAGGCTTCTAGGTCATTGCGCTGCGCTAACGCGCTAACCGACTGAGCCACTGGCATCATATCCAAGGTAGTAGAGCAGATCTACTTGTCTACAACTACGACCTCGTTGATCTTAAATTTGATGGCATTTTTCTAGATCAATAATTCTACTGCTAATTTTGATATCTTCTTTAGGCCTTTGACTCCAACCGAAACATTTTTGGGATGTAGGATGAGTCAGGGGTTTTATCTGTGAATCTCTAAAACAGGGGAATCGTCTGGTAGGATTCCAAGCGTGTGTACTGGTGATCCTAGCTGCCAAAAGGCACACTCTGAAAAGTCTCCTCCAGCTCTTGTGCTTGGTCAGCTGAAACAAAAACAACTTGACTACATGTGGGTTCATAGGGCCAAGTTGAATTATGGAACTATCTGTGGCCCCATTCCTCGTATTTTGGAGAATGTTGATTCCAAGAATTGTGCCAATTTATATTTTGTATTCTATCTAACATATATTTTCATTGCCTCTGCTTTTGAAACTTATATTCGTTTTCAGTATTTTCACCAAAAACATTTTTTTTGTTCAGCGGAGTGTTGTATAGGAAACATTGTCAAAAAGAGGATTAAATAGTACTGTTGACCGCCATTTAATTTTTTCGATTTTTTATACTTTTATGGTCAATATCAGACTGACATCCACCCTGGTGAAGTTATATACGACCAATGGAACATTTCTACTTAGTTGGTTTGTTTGTAACAGAGAGATGCTATCAAACTACAAAATAGCCCGTGTTGATTGGCTCACTATTATTTTCACCTAGACGTCCCACGAACAGTGAGAGTTTTGAAATCCACAACTAAATTCCCTTTTTAATGCCGAGGATAACCCATATCTCCCCTATATTAGCAATCGAAAGACAAGGGTCTTAACCGCTAGGTTACGATCCGCTCCCTAATATTTAAAGTTATGTGAAGATTTTAGATTTATGTATGGATGCCAAGGCTTTTTCGGTCATATGACGACGAGGAGTCCTAAGTCCTCTATCAGTCCATGCCTCCAATGTGCGGCTGCCACTGGAACGTCATGCCGAACACACCGAACATGACACTCTACCCAGTCATATACTGACACCGGGTCGACCAGTCCTGCTTTCTTCCTCTAACCTCCCAGTGCTGAGCGCCAAACGAGGCAGCAACAATTGCCTTTTGTGATATCTTGAAATGAACCCACCCGGATTTGAACCCTGATCTCCGTAAGCCATCGATTCGGTCTTAGATTTTTCCAGATATCAGTTCAAAGCTTTTTTTTTAATATGACATGTATTGGACTATACTGAAAAGGCACATGGAAAGCCTAATTTAACACATCTAAATATTCCAATGGTTTATTTTAAAAATAGCTCGTTTCACTAAACTCCGTTTAAATTGTTTGATTGATCAAAACACGACACTTAAAAGTCGTTTCATTTATTTAAGTGTAATTAACTATGGATTGGGCCAAACGATGCAGAGCTTGGAGGAAAAAACTGCATTAAAATACATACAGCATCTCATTAGTTACGTATTCTTGGGTATAGCGAAAAACACCAATGAAATAAATAAATAAATAAATAAATAAATAAAGCATTAGCCAAAGGAAAAGACCACCTTTCACTGAAGTTCACATTGTCTGAAATATCATTTATGCAGCCTTGAAAGATGTTTTTGATTATTATTGCATTCTATTTATAGTGTATTCTGTTTCGTCAATGAAAGTTTTGGGCCATACTAAATTGCTAAAACGAATCTCTGACGGCACTGTGTTTTACCCTGTTCAAAATGTTCCAAAAATGCTACCGAATCAACATTGTCTTTATTTCAATTTATATCACTGCAAAAAAAATGCCAAAAAGTAAGAGGCTATCTGGAATCTGCACGAAATGGCCCTTTATTATTTATATAACGGAGGTCTAGCCTTTTAGCCCGGAAAATAAAGGATCATCTTTGCGAAAGAGGAGGCTCTAAAAACAGCTTTTATTTATGAGTTTTCTTTAAATTTGTTCCAGTAACGCCATATACTCAGGAATTTTTCACGTGCACGTTGGCGGCCAGTGTGTTGTGGGTACAGAACTGCCCGAGTGAAAAAAAAAACACTGCCATATGATGGCATAGTTTTACACATTTGACAATATCATATTGGCACGTCAATGAACTTCATGTAAGACTACCATCGACTTCTCATTTCCAGCAAAGCACCCAGTACATAATTACAAGATGGCGATTCTTGTAAATTCTCTGTCAGAGAATGCAGAGTTTGACTTAGTCAATAGCAGGCAAACATATCTTCCACGACCCGTTCCACATAAACGAGTGACCAACAAATCTTATACCGTGGAAGATTTGATCCTATTAGATAACTTGCTCTCCCAGCCATGGTGGATCTCGAATGAAAGAATTCCATGGTCCATGGTGAAAGGCACAAACCAGGATGGACCATGAAATTCTTTTCTTCCAGATCCAACATGGTTGAGAATCCAAATCATCCACACCGTTTAGAACGCTTGAGTAAACTATGACGTATGTTTTATGTTAAACCTGTAGGCGTTGAAGCAGACATCTGCTTAGTATGTGTATAACCTATGGTCATTGAATCACCGTGTTGACATATATATGTATTGTTATTCTACACACTTGTGTTATTCCATATGATTTCTCTTTCCATGTGACAGGCGAAATTGGCGTTCAGAGTCAATAATTTCCTGCAAGACCAATTTCCAAAACAACTGTCCAAAAAAAAAATCCATCAAAGAACTAAACAAAGTATTCTTGTTCAGCAATTAGGACGGATTTATGCAAAGAGAACCAATCAACAGGTTTCAATAACCACGGAAAGGCGCAAGAAATTTTCTGGGCGGATGAAGTAAATCAGTATCCAAAACGTGCTCTAGGCTGGTCTGTACGTTGCCGTTAGTCAAAATATGCATCCCATTTGTGCTTTAATTGCAACTGTTCAGCATATACTGACATAATAGTCACCTTCGTCTTTTGAAGACGGTTGAGCACAACATGCTTTTCTGTGGGTCCTCACCCCTCCTGTCTACCAGCAACCTGCGGATGGTCGAGTATAATAGAAAAAATAACGACGAGTACGGCGTGAGACATCATTCAAATAAAAGAGTAAATCAAATGTTAAATCTAATCATTTTGCCAAAGTCAATCAGCTCCAAGCAAATCCAACTCTCGTTGGATTGGTCGCGGCCTTCGGTTAGGAGTTTGTGAAAACTCTAACGAAGGGCTTTCAGTTTGTTCCACACAAATTGATACATTTATTCATTTATTTATTTATTCTGGGTTTTACACCATGCTCAAGATATTTTACTTCCATGGCGACTAAAAGTATTATAGTGGGAGGAAACCGGGCAGAGTCCGGGTGGACCCACGACCATGCGCAGGTTGGTGGCAGACCTATCCAACGTACGACAAGAGAGGCAATCAGCTTGAACTGGACTTGAATTCACATGGATAGCATTAGTACGAGCTCCACACAAATAAACCTGCCTGAAACTTTTTTTTTAAGATGAGATTAAAATTTGTATTAAATATTGCCCTCGGGAGGCCCTGCCTTTCCTGCAGTGTTGGCGTGAAACGTTGGTCTCGCAACACTTTACCAATGATGTCTCTGCCTTTAGATCAGTTGCTATTTAATGAAGGTGTGTTACTTATGGAAGCGTATCTTGTCTTCGTAGGTTTTTTTTTAGCAAACCCTTCAGTGTCTTGTAGATCTAAATCTGACCGTCGTCGCATAAGTGAAACATTCTGATACAAACATCAGACAATTAAATGCGATTTTGTTTGTTTGTTTGGTTTCTTCTTTTTGTTCATCTTGAACACTGTTATTCATTTACCTTACAGCTCAAGTTTCTGCACACAAAATGTATTCATGTTTGATACTTACATAAACTATATAAGCTTTGGCTTCATGTGTGTTCAGAAAACTACATAAAACAAAAACATTCGAAATATTTACCTTATACTGGTAAGGAAAGTTACGTTGGAACATTTACGTACAGTTACGAGTGGACATTTACCTAAAGCTATGAAAAAAACTAGTAAAAGCAGATGTGGACATTCGCGTAAAGTCACGTGTACACGTTTACATAAAGGTACGACTGCACGCTTTGTGAAACTGCCAAGAGGAATAACCGTTCTGTAAAGACGAATGTCATTTCCACAGTTCCCATAGTTCTTTTTTAACGGCATTGTGAAAGCTTTTTTTTTTCCCGTTGACAGCACGCCCTCTAGCGGATTACGGCGGTCCGTTGTGGAACAATGGCGGCTTTCTCAACCATCCCACTCAAGTGCCATGTCATCGAATATTACCACGACCTAAAGTGTATCCGTGTCATATAATCAAAGAATTATCACTGTTTACTAGCTCTACCATCTAATCTGTCCACGGATCTCCATAAAAATCCGCAGGGGGGAAGATGACCGGAAAGCCACAGGATACCTTCTCGCCGCTGTGTAATATTGCCAGTAATTTGACTCAAAGCAGGGCCGTATGGGGTGTAGATAATAGGCCGCTGAGTAATATATTGGACGATTGCCCATAGCCGAGCGCTAATCAGGTCGAGTCGAAAATGAACTTGTGTTAAAATGGGTGGAATGACGCCGGCGTAGAACAAATTGACCATGTGAACTCTCGGGATTCCGTGTGACGGGAACAATGATGTGTGCGAATTCTGTGTTCTTTTCGCCTATGTGAGTGGTGTTTGTTTATATTTTAGATTCTTTTCTCATAAGGGTGAATTTTATAGATGTGATATTAATATTATTTTATTTTCATGTTTCCGTCATCGAGCTGCAGAAGTTCGTGGGTTTCCACCGGGCTCTGCCCGGTTTTCTCCCACCATAAAGCTGGCCGCCATGGCATCAATGAAATATTCTTCAGAACGGGTGTGAAACACAATTGGAATAAAATACATAAATGTATCCTCTTTTCAAGGGTAATGTTTTACTGTTATCTGACGGGTGTGTAGTTTGCTGTTGATTGTATGTGTACTGTCTTATTGCTTTTTGGTGAAATAGTGAAATATGTAATGTTTGCTGGTAAGAGAGGGATGTTTGTCTATAACAGAAAAGTATGATCTTCGCTGACATATATTACGTTTGCTATTTGCTAAAGCATGTGTCTTACCAGACCCATGAGTCTCTCACCAATGCGGTCTCTGGGACTACAAGTCCAGCTCATGCAGGCTTCTTCCCCGGGCGTACGTGGGAAGGTCTGCCAGCAACCCGCAGATGTATGCTTTTCCCAAGCTCTGCCTGGTTTCCTCCCATCGTAATGATGGCCGCCGTTGTGTAAGTGAAATATTCGGCGAGTACAATGTCAAACACCTATCAAATAAATTTAACCCCCCAAAAAAGTGTTATTGTGTGCTAACATAGTGGAAGTGCTTGCCTTTCGCGACGGTAGTCATTGCTCTTACCTGTCAATCTCACAGGTGCTTAACGCGGTCTTGGTGTATACCACGACGGTGGGGTTTACAGTTGTAGGAAACTGGAGTGGGCGGGACGCCGGCAGTGTATAAACTTGACCAGACGTGTTCGCCAACTCTGCTGCTGTATGTCGAAGCCGAGCTAGCCAGAGCGTACCTGCACTCTAAGCAGATTAGGTGTGTTTCGTATTGTGTCTCACCAGAAGTGTATCACAGATTTATTTATTTATTTATTTCATGAATTTGCTGTGTTTATTTGTATTGTTATGTAACGCCCAACTCAATTTTTCACCCATGCTGTTCCCGGCCGGATAAACGACCAACCTTAGGAAAGTCATCGACGACATTTTCGCCATGGGTGACGTTTACATATACGAACGCTGTACTTGTAGAAGACAAGTGATCTTCAACGAAGAGTCCTCAGCGTTACTCTCAACAGGAACAGCGGCGGAATCTACCAATTCCCTTGGAACCTGCGGATGGTTTCCCCCCGGGCTCTGTCTGCTTTCCTCCGACTACAATGCTGGCCCCAGATGTATAAGCGAAATATTCTTGAGTACGGCGTAAAATACCAATCAGATAAAAAAAAAAACAACAAATACTAATTTTCTCTCCAAAAAAATGCGCACCTCGTATGTCCTGGAGACTGAAGCATGTGCCTTTAACCACTAGATGGCGATCCTTTCCATGTTATAGATACAGTCTCATGCTGTCATCAGAGACCGACGACATCACTTGTCCCATATATACCACACTGCCTGGACTTACATGAAAATAGACAAAGATAACATGACGACCAGTGATCTATAACAACACTTCGTTCGCCATACCATTCAACCGAAAGGAATGTAGGTATTATCTACACTTAAGTAGAAATCTCACTGAAAGGAAAGCACAAATGGCGTACGCCAATTCTGTATGCATTGAGTGGGTGTTCTCTTTGTTCGCTAAGGCGTTGACTGAGTCGTCTCTACGTAGCTGAGCTTAAACTGAATATAATAACAGCAGCAATCCCTCTTGGCTTGTCCATGCCAACTCTGTATTTTGACTAACTGTCCACATCTGCTGGAGAATCAGTTCTGTTCTCAAGGAAATCAAAATAAACCTAGATAGTATGGCTTTGCTCTTATGTCGCTTAGTATTGGCTCCACTGGTAATATAAATAACAGCATAGGTGGTCTGGAAATAACAAATATGATGTATAGAACAAGGAAATGTCAACATTCTCAACGGGAGGTATCTAACAATTCACAGACACCTATCAGGCACATATGTTAGTCATCCCACTATATGCTTTTGAATATTAATGCAAACTAGCTTTTCAGTAGTACATTGGTTAGATTCATGCGTGCTTATTGTTCGTGAGGCCTTACTGATAATATTCGATCCAAGGTGTTTGCGTCGCCTTTGGCGCCGTGTCATGCACATCCCCTGAAGACCTCGTCTTCCGGCAAAATGACGCGCAGATCTGTACATCACACATGGAAATGTTCGTCGGTAACTTGCCAAAGGTCAGTAGTTTACCCCCGACATTTTGTCAATTTACTTCAGTTAAGCTTTCATGTTGACTGTTCATGTAAATGCTTAAAAGTGTGCGGCTCGGTTAAATACCATCAACAATCACTTTAATACATAAATTTGTAAATCGCAAATTTATACATGACTTCAAAAAAAGAAACAAGAATTCACCAGTTATTTTCAGAGGTAGGTTACAACGTGCATCCAATAGTTCTGTCAGTCAGTTTAAAATATTTTTAAAATACGAAACGCACTGGGCCTCGGTTGACTTATCCACGCTGAGAGTTGCCCGCGCCTTAACCCACTGACTTCTGACCAGTGAAATCGCGGGCTCGAATCCGGGCTCTTTGCTGACTCAGCTGCGGATTTAAGCTGGACACTTTGTTACGTAGCGGTCGTTTCCTTCAGGAGCTCCGAACCCGCAAGCTAATTCAAGGTTATTTGGATGGCTTGTTACAACATTGCATGTGCTGTCCCGACTGGAGGCTACTTGAATGGCTGTGAAATATTGGAAGGTTGTTACAAGAGTGTTTTGCGGTGCGCCATTTGACGGTTGTGTTTGAAAGGGTATGAAATATCGGCACCTTGTTACAAATGTGCTCGTGTGTGGAGACTAACGACTGTGCACCCTCTTAAACAATGCGGGAAATGGGGGATATCTCAAACGAATGGCAGCAGTGTAACTTGGAGGCATTTTCGCGAGAAACGAAACTTTACTTGATTAACCTTACAAAATTATGTGTCTCGATGAGAGGGGCAGATGTTATGGCGAGGATCTGACCAGCCTGAGTTATGTGGAATAATTTTTCGCGGTCTCAACTATTAGTCACCACGTTTCTCACACTAAATCTCTCTGACGTGGGATGTGAACGATGGCGCCATTTCTAATGTAAATCCCAACGTCAGAGCAATCTCAGACTAGCCGTCGTCGTTTAACTGAAGTAGTCTTGAGTACGGCGTAAAACACGAATGAAATAAATAAATAAATAAATATTGACAGTGCGTGCGCCACTCCTAGACCACACCAGCCGTCTGAGTCTAAACTCAGAGGAACATTTACTCCTACGTGGACACAGTGACGTATAATGTATTATGTGGTCATTTTGCTACGTCATATGCTGGTTTTCCTTTGTCGGGAACCAGGCCTGGTTTCCGTATATTGGGAACCAGGCAGACACCACCTACAGATATGCAAAGTCGTGAGACGACAAAGGGACTCTCCGTAACAGCTGAAATATCAGACATTTCCCGTATCCTGTTGACAGAACAGCAATCGTGTCTCTACCTTGATGTGCCTTGAATAATGTTTCGACCTGCTTTGCTCTGAGATCTATGTTTGACACTCGTACAGAACTTTTAGTGTGCAACAAGATATCTTAGAACGAAGGATCTATGGGGACAGCCATGTTGAATAATAATGACATAACATCAGATATTATTTGCCGAAATGAAAAAAACAATTATTAAGGTTCAGATTAATATTGTTTGTGTTATTTGGCAGTTTTATCCCTTTAGTTATGAAAATATTTCATTTAGATTTGGAAATAAACTGAGCCCACTTTTGGGGGGGAGGTGCCTATTTAACACACACAAGTCTGGACTCGGTCATTCTTGGCGTAAGCCAGAAGATTGGCCAAGTGGGCCCCGGATGCAACCGTCCGTTACGAAGGCGTCGTCAGTGGCAACGCACAGTTATGCGATGTCACCATGGTAATAGCTAGGCTCTAAGAGAGTTTTATAAGACTGGATGCAGACAAAGTTGTCCGTGAAACCCCGTGTGTCTTCTTCAGGTTCCGTCTCATCACATCCGCGGATTTATAATCAGTATCTTTGAGATTGCTCTAAGATTGTCCATCGGAATCATGCTGTGAATACCTTGGACAAAATGAGAAGCACACGTATCAATAATTAACAGAAACATGGGTAGGCATCTTTTTCTTCTTCTTCTATCATCAATTCTTGTCTCATCACCGCAATCCCATGCGGCGATTTCGAGGATGTTCTTGGATTCTGCACAAAATTGGCGGAAGTTATTAAAGAGTAAGCCTTAGTATTTACCAAGCTTTGTCAATCCAATTCAGTAATTTGTATATGCAGATTCCGCGCTATCCCTGATTGTTGGGCTTGGGGAGAGTAATTTTATCGAAGACGTTCCTGTGGCTGTTTGCACATTCTATCAATACTTTGTGTAGATGTTTAGGTCAAGTTCAGGCGGGACGTTCATCAGTAACTTGCCAAAGGTCGGTGGTTTACCGGGCACACTCAGGATTTCTGCACCAACAAAAATGACCGTCACTGATAAAGAGATAAATGAAAAATTCTCGAGTACGTGTGTGGTGTTAAAAAACAGTCAAGTAAATAAACAAATTAATAAATAAATGAATAATTCTTCAAACTATTACCCTTATATCGTACAGACCCTGTATATATGGCGTGTAAATGCGCCGCCTTGAAGCATTTGTTAGATCCAGTGTTGTGTGACAATTTTGACCAATTATTTATTTATTTATTTGATCGGTGTTTACGCCATATTAAAGAATATTTCGCTTGTACGACGGAAGCCAGCATTATGGTTGGAAGTAACCGGGCCCAACGACCAATCCGCAGGTTGCTGGGGAACCTTCCCAAGTACGACCCAGTTTTTATTAGTCTCACAACTTATTACCGCAAAAACAAATGTGTAAAGAATATTCCTTCGCACACCCTCATCATGTTCTCACTATTTCTTCTTTTTTTTTCTAATTTCGAAATGAGTACAATTCTCTTGTAAGTAGATATGGGCTGAGTGTCAAGAATCTCTGGCGCTCTGATTCATAATTAGATCTCATCCCGCATTACCTGGGGATATCCAGTTGAATATTGCATCGTAACATTGGATTTACGAACAACTGCATTCAAAGGCCAACTGACTTAAATATCTTGACTGACGAGAACGTACATACAAACGTGGCACACGCTTCGGAATATTCCATGCACGTGCATCGCACGTGCGTCTATACACGTGCATTCTTGCAATGAATGTAATGGAAATTGTCCAAACGTTTCTAACTCGCTTAGCCTTACATTTTCAATCTGTACCAAGAACCGTTAGTCCGCATGTTAATGCTCGTGAAAATTACACCACATTGCCCTGACTAACTGTCCGCACTAAATTTGGAAGTTCCGTGTGGATACGCCGACAAATCAGATTACCTGATTTGACCATTTACACGATCGGCGTCAAAAATTGAATTAGTTATGAAGGTATGAGCTGCAGGTTCGTCACAGAAATAAGATATGAGGCCGCGTAAAGAGACGGAGACAGACCCGCTTTGATGTCTCTTGTGTGGTCATTGACTTTGATCACACAACAATTCGCAAGTTGCAGGCGGACCTTCCCACGTGCGGCCGGGGAAGAAGGTCCGCGAGACCAGAATGCCTTGAAGGCAAGATAGAAGAAGATAGAGAATGCTATAACCTAACGCAACGAAGGAATTCATTTCGAGCATAACTATCTATGCCTTATCTCTGGCCGCGCAATCTGGCAACAGCTTTTGAGAAATTTAGGATACAGATATTGTTCGATAGGGGTTCAGTATGGAAGGCGGATGAGACTATTGGCGTTCTCGAGCTGGACGATTTAAAAGACATAAGTCACGAGAATGCGGAAATGCGTGATTAGGCCTGCTAGACCGTCTAGGCCGGCTATAAGTGGAATTAAATACAACTATTATGAAAAGAGATCGCCAGAACCCTTGAACGCTATGTCCACACTTGCCAAGAAAGATGATATACGGATTACAGTGACCGACAAATGTTGAATCAAAACTAAATATCTCCAGTCACGTATGTAGGGATTTGTCTACGGAGCATAGGGTCCGCACTGAATCCAACAAGAATACTGTCTGTTTAGTTTATGCCACAAGTAACGTTCACAACATTATGCACGTAACTTAACATTTACTTATTTGTTTATTGTTTAACGCCTTACTGAAGGGTTTTTCAAATACCTTGGCGGCCAGTATTATGGCTGGAGAAATCCGGAGTGACCGGGACAAAACCATTAACCTTTTGCTAGTTACTGACTGTCTTTCAAGTATATATACCATCCATACTGGACAAGGACAAGTAAGCTTCAAAAAATGTTATACACTTAAAATCCTCTTCCGTTGAATCCGTTATTTTAGAAATGACAGTTTCCTTTTCCGTTGATCTAACGGATTAATTCTTTCGTGATTACGGATCAGCTCGTTGTCAGCAATTGAATCATTCGTAAACAGAAACAGAGCAATCCTTCAGATCAACGGAGATGCAATCCGTCATCCATCAAATAACGGATTTAACGAAAGAATTGTTTTCATTGTAGGCTGCTCAAATTGGCTAGCCAGGCTGGTGATAGCGAGTTGATTGGTTGATTTCTTTGTTGGTTCGTAGTTCAACTTCTGTGAATTGAGTTGTTTACTGGATTGTTTAACTATGTTCGGATCTATATGTTTTGACAGGCCAAAGTTTTGCAAATCAATTAACTTCTTACGTAGTTCTCCATGCTGTGGTCTTTTATATTAGCCTGTTTTCTGACAGCTTAGTTTCTTCGCCATTGTGTTAAGGAGAACTCATCCTGATCTTACAGGAGTAAAAGCAGTAGAATCTTCACAAAAGGATCACTTGCTACTAGACTGGTAATAGTGCCCGTTCCGATACAGTAGTAAGGTGTATCTTTTCCTAGCAGAAAAGAAAGGGAAAAGTGACTTGAATCTAGTACAGTTACTTTATAACGTATCTGTGCAAAACTGGATGATTTATACCTCTGGACCAAAGCATGGTCAAAATGCAGATTTTGCTAACCTTATACCTTTGAAGTGTTATCATAATAAAGATATGATTATGTCAACCCAAATTTATTTGTACATATTTGATGTCAAGAGTTGCACCTTTTCTCGGAAGACTCATGTCAGTTCATGCAATCATATTTTGAAAAATGATATATTTTCCACGGTCATTACAGCTGTGTATTCACCAGAGTAGTTCACGCTTTAGAACTGGGTCACCTTGGACTAGAAGTAACATGGAGCCTTCCAAACGATCGGCCAAAATAGATCATGATTTCAAATTCTTGTCATTTGTAACACTTTTTTATGCTTTACATGAGTTACGTAGAAAACAATTAAACCACACAAGAAGGACAACAGTTTATATTTTGCAAAGTCATGTATTAGATAATTTTGCATGCACAGTAAGTGTGCATGCGTAATACATTATATATGTGTAATATGCATCCGATGTATCACTTGTCAGGCGTCAGCATATCGCCCCTATAAAATTAAATAGGGATATTGACAAATGTGTTTATCAATTCACCTTCTTAATGTCATACTAAGTTCCAGCCATATATTTGCAATATGTATAAATCGCATGGCAAATTGGTTTCAAAAGCAAACATCTTACAGGCTTGTCGTTGTGAGTTCAAGCCCAGTTCATGCCGGCTTCCCCTCCCGTCATTCCAGACCACGGACATCCAAGCGCTCGAGTGTATGGCCCGTGATAACGCTACTCGCTATTACATCGCGGTAAAAACAAACCTGGCCGCCATTTTGAAATTATTTTTGCAAACCATACAGAGGTAAAGCTATTTTCCAAATAGTGTCGCACCAGTATTTCGACCCTTTGCAACGCGCTGTTAAAGAGAGATACCAACTTAAACTAGATACGGTGGGACCGGAAAAATGTCCTCACAGGTTGCCAGCCGGTGTCTGGGTGAATCAGCCATTTAAATGGCCACCTGTTCGATGTGAAGGATAAATTACGATATGTACTCATATTATGGTTTGTACACCCAAACAAGCAAGCTGCAGATGGTCGTGGCTGACTCCTGGGCTCTGTTTGGTTTCTTTCTACCATAATGTTGATCGTCCTCGTATAAGTGAAATATTGTAGAGCACGGCGTAAAATACCAATGAAATAAATAAATAAATAAATAAATAAATAAATAAATAAATAAATAAATAAATAAAAAATAAAGAAAGAAAGAAATAGATAAACCTTATGGACTTGATGGGAAGAGATATTATCCCATGTGTTTAATAGATAGACACGTTCGTCCCATGGTAGAGTACATTAATAACGAAAGTTGTGCAACTGGCCTATTCCATAGGCTTCACCTGATATTTAACCACATGTGAACCGCATAAGCTCTTGCGTCATTTCTCAGATCTGTCACTGTGAGCATGTTGGCAAGCGGCCTGAGCGAGTGATGTGGTGGTTTCTGATCTGGTTCAGGTCCTTTCTCGATGTCCTCAATTTAAAGAAAATAATCCTTTCAATTTCATATACCACGCCCTGTACCATCTTCTTTTCGTTAGATTAACGCAGATGACCACCCCTGTCTGCTCGTTGCTTTAACCCCTGCCAAACACTACATTAAACCCCACGTGAATTAGGGCGAATACGGCGTTGCTTGTTGTGTTGTAATTTTCTTTTAGTTGTAACAACTTCACCGAGCTGGTTCTGAGATACCTTGTCTATCAAAATAAGAAGACGCCTCGTTATGTTGCTCTATGGGGTGAAGTAGAAGATCTCTCGACTAAATATACTTGATTATTATGTTCCATGACCCTCGGGGTTCAGAGAGCGTTATTACCTGACCCAGAGCTACGAGAGATTGATCTGACCTTAGAAACTTGCATAACGACAATGACAGCTATTCTGGATCAGGTCGGCGCGCTGGGCTGATGATATGATTGGTCATCATGTGTTCAGCCTCTGGCCAGTGAAACATGAGGATATTTCAAGATGAGCCTATGGAGGCGAATAACTCCAGAGAGGCAATTGCTCCAATCTGAATGAGTGATTAGAAATGGGATAAAGTAAGCCCATGGGATATGATGTTTTAGGCGGTTGCGTTAAGGGGTTTTGATAAGGCAATGCCAGGGGACAGGATGTGGTGCTACGAACAACCATCCCAGAAGTTCAACGTCTTGCTATTCTTGTCTGACCGGTGCACGCTAATAAACGTACCGGCTTACAGCATGTAGCGGCAGCAAAAATATAAGAGAACACATAGATCATCCGGAATATTTGGGTACATTTAAGGTACATTTTGTTAAAATATAAAGGACAACAGCACAGGCAGAAAAACCAGAGCAGCGACGACAGCGTGACAGTTGGCAAATGGCCACACGTTACCGGTGAAATCCGGTCTCTTGACAATTTACCCCACTATGGGTTTTATTCTGACTGTTTATGTAAGTGTTTAAGAAGTAACAATTTACACGCCAAATACCGCCATTGCTTACACACATTGCCCACCACATGCATCTGACAAACCTACTGACTCGAGTGCAAGGAGAAAAAAGGGCCATGGTTGGATGTGCTATCCTGCGATCCCACTGACCACTGCTGCGAGAGCACCTCTTAAGCCCAACGAACAACTGAGAACCGTGTGAATGAAATAACTGTAAAATCGACTTAAACAAATAGAGGTAACTGAAAATGGACAGCAATACAAAAACAGAAATGTTCGCATTTGCGCCTTAAGGACTTAGTAAGGTGCTCATGTTTTTCAGCCCTACCATTCTTAGAGGTGTATGAATCAGAAGAATAAAAAAATCATTGCATAGATTATGTTCCAAAGAAATTTTTGAAGCCACTTTAGTCGTTGCCTGTTGAGAGAGTGACTGAGTGGTGGCTGCTGATTTTACATCTTACCTGGTAGGTAATTATATTCAAATGATGCTTTCTCATACAAAAATTGATATATTTCAGACATCTCTCAAAATGGATGGCCTAGAACACTGGAGCAATTTATCGTGGCCTTTAGTTAACTGAGTGATCTATACCGTTTAGGAAACTAAGCACAAATCAGTAACCACCACATGTAGCTCATATATTAGATGGTCGGATGGTCGGTTTACCGAAATGTGCCTTGCTTACATCGTTCCTTATCGTATATTGGAAACACCTGACCTGTGATTTCCTGTATTTATCTCCCCAGTGCATTCTGGGATAAACTCGGTGTGAAAACGCCATTTCTGTTTGTTATCTGGTTTGCATAACGTGCAATTTTCGGGAGCTGGATAAATTTAGCAGCGAACCTTTCCCATGTTAACTCCGTGTGCCAAATTCTGTATAGTCAGATCCAAGGGCTTCTTCTCTGACAGCAACGAGGCGTAATTAAGGTTCGGGCTATTTCCAAATGGAATGTTGTAATGGTCCCTTTAATTACTGAATCAAAGTTTCTTGCATCTCGACCCAAAATTACCAAGACATGTAAATTAAAACCAGAGCAGTGAAGATAGTGTAATAGCTGGCAAATGGCCACCCGTAGCGGTGATATCTGGCCAAATGTCAGTTCACCTCAGACAGACTCATTCTTGAGCTTTTCAAGTAAATGCTTACCTCTTGAAAACTAAAGCTCGGCATACACGAGAGCTTAATACCCAGCTCAAGTGTACAATGTAAAATAACCAACACCCAAGGCGCTTAATTTATTTATTTATTTAATTAGTGTTTTGCGTCGTACTCAAGAGTATATTTCACTTATATCAGCATAACGGTGGGAGGGAATCTTCGACCATCCGCAGGTTGCTAGCGGACCTTCCCACGTACGGCCGGCGAGGAAGCCAGCATGAGCTGGACTTGAACACACAGCAACCGCCCCTAACGCGTTTAATGAGTTATTAAACTTTAAATAAGCTTATCTGATAAATATACATGTGTATTTAAGTATTAAACATAAGTGTCTGAAACATGCATATAGGCTTAGATTATAACGCTATGATCTCCAAGTGTTTAATGTCTGATGCATAAAAGTATTTATAATTTAAACATCAAAATTTACAGTACTGACGCTTCATGCATGCGAATTAACAACCCGACCTAACCGGAATCGTGCTGCTATCATTACGTGTATGTTGGCCAAATCCTGTGTTCATCAGCGACTGGAACAGACTGCTTAGGACCAGTTAATATGAGTTGAGTAGCACCTTAAGGTCTTGTGCATGTATGTCGAGTTTAGAGCTTAAGGCGCGATATAAAATGTTCCCTGGTGAACATACTGCCGTTATACATATACATGTAATGTATTGGGGCTTTGCACGGTATGGCGTTCTGGTGAAACTGTAATGTAAATATCAAGGGCACAGTCTAGCCAGCTACAAGGAGACAACGTAGTGATAAGACCGAAGTATTTATTTATTGGAATGGCGTGGCCCTAGGCGTCGAAAACGACATCCGTACACCAGCAGTCATCCAAAATGTGCGTTCGGGATCAATAATCGCAAGATGACAAATAAAATGAACAGAAAGAACACAGAAAGTGTAGAACAGTTGGACGGATTCCTCCAAATAGGAGGTGATTTGCGCTGTTTTTCGAAGTTCATAGCAGAATTTATCAAATATTTTCATGTTCGCGTTGACATGCTTTTGAGTATACTTTGAATTGTTTGTTCTTAGTGATAAGCTGTCACCAGAAAAAACTAGGAATCTTGACAAAGGATTGGAAAATATTTCAAATTTCGACCGGTACGAAAGAGGACACTCTTTCACTATAGCTCACTCTACAAGGAGGACAGGCCTACCGGTTTATGCAGACATACAACAGGAAAGTACTAAAGCATGGAGTAAAACCAGAGCAACGACGACGACATAGTTGGAGCTCTTAATACCTGGGATTGAACCCGTGCTCCCTAGGCAGATTGACTGATATTTATATTGAATATTTTTATTGAGTTCATTCGATTTATTACTGTTTTAATACTCAAGAATATTTTTCACTTATACGACGGCGGCCAGCATTATGGTGGGAGAAAACCGATTAGAGCCTGGGGAAACCCACGACCATCCGCAGGTTGCTGACAGACCTTCCCACGTACGGCCGGAGAGGAAGCCAGCATTAGCTACAGTTGAAATCACAGCGACCGCCGCATTGGTCGGGTGCTTCTGTGTCGTTATGCTGCGCTAGCGCGATAGCCAACTGAGCCACGGAGGCCCCCGCATATTGATTATTTTGGAGTAAGACATGTTAATGGAGGGAAAGCCAAAGTGATGAACAGATCGACGATTTATGAAAGGCAAATTATTGCGGCTACGTTGTGATAATTATCTTGTCGGTTTTCAGCCCAACGAAAAATAATATAACATTTCAGGTGGTTGTAAAATGTTGCAAATTGCTTCATACACAGGCATCAAAACGTGTGGCTAAGGCCTGGAGAGAGGGATCGTGAAGGGTTTTGAGAAAAACTTCGTGTACACATTCAAGATGTAGAGGAATCATTGAGTATTCTAGGGAGTAGACGACCTTGCTTGTTGAGATGATTAAGGCGCTGGATCGTTTCCACCATTAAGGCTGCTCATCAATTAGGTCGCGTGTTCGAATCCAACTGGCTGTTTCGGCTGAGGCTTTGAGTCAGTAGTTTTGCTAAGAACCCCGGGTACTTTGGTTTTTCTTGACTGCCCTATTCTCACCGCCGTGATATAAAATGCTTGAGCACTTCGTTTAACACCAATCAATCAGTTCATAAATCAATCAATCGGGATCTTAGGCGCCAACTGAGACGGCCACGATGTGATAATAGTGCATTTCGATTCCTGATAACTTTACATTTCTAGAAGCCGTAAATATGTGCTACCTGGCATAAATATGTGCTGCTGGCAAGGTAAACTGCTGACGAACTCATGTGGAAATCATGGAGATGTTAGATCAGAAATCGTAAATCCCAGTGTGAAGAATGATGCAATCAAGATCCTACGCACACTGACTTATGACGCCCAATGTAGGGCAGCTGTAAATGTGTGGTAAACACCATCGTATTAATAACCTTACAGTGTTAACGGCGTTCTAGATGAAAACGGCGATGATCGTTTGCTTCATACCCGAACAGTGCATTTGCTTTTCAGCAATTACTCTTGAAGGCCGCATTCTCCGGTTAGATATTAAGGTACACCTTAAAAAAAATCGCTGGTTCGTTGTTATATACTAGTAGCTTTAGGACATTATCACTTCCGTGTTGCCGATTGTAAAGTACCACAAGTAATTTGTCGCGACGATCGTTAAATACATTGACGAAGGCCTGAAGGAAAAGACATCCTGTAACTGAACATAAATTATGGAATACTAGTAGTTCTGCGTTCAGTAATACCTGGTAACTTCCGGTGTTGGGAGGAAGTGGCATTCTCCCTGAAGATAAGAGCTCCTGACCGAACGCGAGTCCATCTTTTCATTGTCACAAAGAAAAACGCGTTGTACGTCTTTAAAAGGTATATCTCATCTGAAAAAAAATACAACAGCAACAGATTATGATTGCCACAAGCTTTTAGATCTTCGCGTCTTCATGAACTTACTTCAGCGGAATATGTTTTGTTCAATCCATTCGTCTTCTGGAGAATGGTATCCATACCTGATTCAGAAAGTCTCTAAAACCCATCCATGAAGTAGTACATTTTATATGGAAGGAGTTCTATTGTATCCATGTGTCACCATCAGGAAAACATAAAGGTGCATGAATAAAATTACTCCAGTTTTTCAGATTTAGTAAACCACTTAAATAAAATGACATGCGCCCACAGGGATGCGCATAAATTGGTGGTGGTTATTAAAGTGCCCGGATGGAGAGGCATACGCCTAGGTGCTCAGGTACAACAAAATGAACATGCAAACAGGACAGTTGACGCTTCAAAGATGAACTTACTGAGCACGATTTCTGCACTGAAATCTTGATCAGGATTATTAATTTGTGAAACAAACTATCCCTTGAGAACAACTCATAAATAAGAACATCGTCAGTTTGTCAAGTCAGACACTTCAAATAAAGATTATTTAATACCTTGATCCCACAAGCAGACACAACCGACCAGCTCAATTCCATAAGTGGTAAATATTAATAAGAATCCAAACAATAAGACACTGGACAAGGTTCATGAAATCATCATAGCCGATGTTTGTTTATGGTCAAAGCCTTCGTCCTCTGGCAAACGGTGATAAAACCATAATGCATCAGTCTCTCCAATTTTTTCAAAAGATAGTACATTGATATTTATTTATTTATTTATTATATATTTATTTGATTGCTATTTTACGCGGTACTCTAGACTAATTCACTTATACGACGGCGGCCAGCATTATGGTGGAAGCCCGGAGGAAACCCACGACCATCCGCAGGTTGCTGGCAGACTTTCCCACGTATGGTCGGAGAGTAAGCCAGCATGAACTGGACTTAAACTCACACCGACTGCATTAGTGGGAGGCTCCTGGGTCATTATGCTGCGTTAGTGCGCTAACCAACTGAGCCACGGCCCCCCCTCCCCCAACGTTTATATGGATGGACCATGTGGCATAACTATGACAAATGTGTCTACTGAACGATGCGATATGATATCTTTAAAATGTCTACTCTGATCACATTTTCATCCCAAGCACTAAACCATGTTTGCCCAACCTGGACTGGATCGACAGTCGGCTAATTTTCGTGTGTATGTCGGTTGTTCGGTAATAAAATCAGCCTCAGTCATAATTCGCAGCTTCAGCTTCATTGCAACTGATTATTATGGACTAAATGTATTGGAATTTTCGTGTGTATGATCTGAAGCCCGAGCCTCAGTCATACAACTGCACATGCAAGATGGCACAAATTCATTATTATATATTTTTTTCAGTGTTTTCCTTCTATTCCTATATTTCATGAGATTTCTGAGAAATACTAAGACAAGTAATGAACCGCTAAAAGTTATCACAGACACGCTAGTGACATTTACAGACCAAAGTTTCTTGAATGTATTACACTTAGAACAAAAGATAACGTCTTTGTCCGAAAGATTATGTATTATACTAAAAACACCCAGCATATAACGTCAGCGAATTACATATATCTCAAATTTCAA
Source organism: Acanthopleura granulata (assembly GCA_016165875.1). Lineage (NCBI taxonomy): Eukaryota > Metazoa > Mollusca > Polyplacophora > Chitonida > Chitonidae > Acanthopleura > Acanthopleura granulata. Next base: position 3,426,608 of record JABBOT010000016.1, on the reverse strand, counting down.
ATGTAGACAAAGAAACGATTTTTGACGTGCCTCGTTGTTAAAGACTTCTTTGTAATAGTTCTTCTCTCTGAAGATCACATCAGGACCGAATTATCTTGACATGGCATTTAGAACATATTTAATTTCCGCTGTTAAAAAAAAGCGTTTAAAATTCTGGTGAAACGTTTACGCGTTAAACACAGATTTTGGGGAATTGAGTTCCGTCGTCTGTTTTTCTGTCAGTCGTCCACCATATCAGGCTAGATCAAATTATCTCTCGTTTGGGGACCATTCCGGACGAATTTTACACCCAACGGAATGTAAAATTTGATTCTCACTGACTGTTCATGAATCAAATTGAGACAGATGTCTCTTCGCATATCACCTGATGTCATCAATACTTTAAACTGGGTAATGTCGTGTATATTCTGATGTCCAGATTTAGTACAAAATAAAGAAAGTTAAAGTATCTATCGAATTCTTTTATCAATACCTGGCCACACTGGAATGTCTGCTACACAATGGTTTTACACCACATTCTTCACACATTTGCCTAACAGTTTCAAAACACATTGGTTGTGATCAATTCACCGCACTCCGGGGATACTTTCAACGCTCTAACCTTGAATCCATTTTTGTATCTATTAGCTGTCTCTTTGATCCTTTTGTTTCGAGCTTTGTCCGGAGGGTGACTTATCGTGCTAGTCCATAATCGTGTCCACAACTTTATTGAATCGTTCCACAGACGACATATTACCACACGTACTGTGGACATTCGACTCAGACCTGGGTAAATATTTGCCCCGACATCTGGGCGTCTAATGCTTTCCATACACGGTTGGTTTTTTGTCTCTGATCAGATACGTTAGTCCGGGCCAGTCAATCGACGCCCTCAGCGCCTCGTCAGGCGCTAAACTGTGCACCTTCCACCTTATCCTGGCGGTTACATGATCTTACTGGCTTCCGTTAACATTTGTGTACTAAATTGTTCAACTTCGATCTCAAAAATACGTATCCCCGAGATTTTGGCACAGTGTCAAGCCATACAAACACAGAACCACCACACGTGCTAAAAATATTACACATATCTTGAAATCAGTAAATACAGTAAACAAACTTTCTATGGGACTATTCTTTAGTCATTTATCTATTTATATATATATATATATTTATTTATTTATATATATATTTATTTATATATTTATATATTTATTTATTTATTTATATATTTATTTATATATTTATTCATATTCTCATATAGCAATGCCACAGAAAATCACGCCGAGACCATCGCAAACTACAGCCATTCGTCCTGTACCAGAAAAACCACAGGCAAAAAACAACGCACACCTGTTCCAAGCTTGGAAGCTCAGTCAAATGTTGAAGGACTTCTGCCAGAAACGATTTGTTTGGCCGACCATCGATAACTAAATTAATTATAATTATTCGGCATAAATGAATTGTTTCTCCGTACCCCAAAATATTTTACTTGCATCGCACCGGAGCCATTTTTTTCCCTGTGGCTTCATGCATGAGGTCACTGCCTCGCGTGCTTAGCATCAGCTTTTCACAACGAACATCTGAGAAAGAGGTGTTCAGTAGCAAGTGAAACCACTGGGAAAGAATGGGTGATGGAAACTAGACTGTACCAGGGACCTGTACCTACTTTTCATTAGGCGTAAGATTTTTAAAACATTTGAGTTCCCATCTTGCACAACCCAAACCCCAACCCATCCGAACAACATCCCCGTCTGTTACTAAGACAAGAAACATAATCTCCCAGGCACTTTCCAAGACACACCAACGCTGCAGTTATCCCGTGCGCCCTTGCAAGAACCTGACAGATACGAAGATCGAAGTGGATTATCACTGCATATTTATTTGGGTTGAATTCAATAGGAAAGTTGTCCTTTTCTTCTCTACACTCGGACATGTATTACATGTATAAGTATATAAGCCAGTGCTTCACGCTGTCACATTTCTGGTGTTTCATCCCAGAGGAAAACGCTTTTTGCAGATAACACTGAGAGTCATATCATTCACTGCCTGTTAAGATACGATTCTGGTAAAAAAATCATTCGATCTTTGCACAGAAAAAATAAGTTCGGTAACTGAAGACGCAATTTAACATAATTCCAAAATAACGTGGGCAGAATTTCTCTGTTGACGTATACAACTTGTCCTTCGCGGAATTGCCCAGAAAACAGATTTCCTTCCAAATGAACAAAAACGCTTGGTGTATTTAATGTATTTATTGATTAGGTATTCCTTACCTGCCGACCTGGGAATTTTTGCATTCACGTTGGCAGTAGGAGAATATGTCAAAATAGATTTTTCTTGTTTCACTGCACTTGTACCGCTTCGTATTATCACAGCTACTAATTACACTCAGAATTACGTCCCTTCTCTCCCATGAGCAAAAGCCTGTTTGTTGTATACTTTTGTACCAATTAAGTACTACATGTATGTACAAGATGATTGCCAGTCAACCAACTTTCACAGCTATATTGCGGTGATTAAGATTTATCCTTGTCTCAGCTGATTCACATTTACTCCCAATCGTGTGGAACACCAATCTGATAACACGTGTTGGTTTGTTGGCCGAGCCCCCTTAAGTCTCACCCGGCACTGGTGAATTTGTACACACAACGCCTTAAACTCTTCTTATGTGACAATATGTTTGTTCAGATTTTATATATTTCTTCTTTCTGTTTACACTCTTGTTTGCCTCACATCTTTTGCAAACACGGTGTGCAATTACCACCTCTGCTTTACTAAGCAATTATTTATTCCTCCGGCGTTAAGATTGGAATCGATTTACTAGTTTCCTAGGTCAGGTAAATTAAGTTAATTAATAAGATATACTTAATTACATCATTTTAGCCAGGCTAGAGATAGCGGAATGATTGGTGGACTGTTTTGTTCTTTCTCGGCTTAACCCATACGGCCAGAATGAATTATTAGATTCGTTGATTAATTATACATGATTGGATCTATATTAACTTTGCCAAAATTTTGCAAATCCGTTAACTAGTTATGTAATAACTCGTAGCCTGTTTTCTTGCTATCCACAGGGGTAGGGAGTTTCCTTCTACAGTAAATTTTGTCCTTTCAAGCTATAGAAACCTCACAAAATTTTTTAGTATCCTGAATGTAAAGAAAATATTTTTTTCAATGTAACTTCCCCCAACCCACCACCCCAGGAGCCGCTGTCTTTGGCTCGTGATTATTTTTCATTGACATTATGAGGTCAAGTTTACAGTTGGAGGGAAGCAGTTTCTTACCTGTACATCTAAGTGCTGAAATGGAAGCAGCTTACTAGACTCCACTCATGAACTTGACCTTGGTCATATAAGTGGAAAATCTTAAAAAGTATGATGTTCCCCATAAGTAAATCAATCAACCAAGCAAAGCAATCAACCAATCACATTAGTATAACAAAGCATGACGAACACAGTGTAATGATGCTACATTTGAGTTCCAAATCACTTTGCCTGTAAATATGTGGCAAACGAAATCACACTTAGGCACTTCTAAAATTGCCTTACCCAGAGTTTGGCGAGGGAAACTGCTGTTGAATGACTACAGAAATCATCCAGTTGTTAAACCGTAAACCTTGACATTCCCAGTATAATAAATGATTCAGCCAGGTTACTAATGACTTTGAATTATAACGTCACATGTCGGATAGCTGTAAATATGAGGATAACACCAACGGATCAACAAACTTGCAGTGTTAACGACTTTTTCAATGAAGAGGACGACAAATTTTGCTTTACGGGCCCCAGTATTAATCGTGTTCAGTAAGATCAGCACTCTATCGATATGAACAGTTGTAATCACAGTTTCTGTCGTGACTGAAAACTGCTAACTGCATGCCTTTGCTTGAATCCACCCTATTTCTCATTTCATATACGTGTTCTTTGGCAGTTTGTGTTGACTGAAACTGACCATGCGATTATTGCCCTGGTCGTCCATCATAGTTGATGGCCTGTATACGAATGTCTTTTTCGACGAGTTTTATGACGATATTACCATTTGCAATTTAGTACTTGTGCAGCCTAGGTGTATCTGTATCTATCAATGTCTTCATACTGGCCCGAAATCTGGGCGAACGGCCAAGAATTATGCAATACGACCTTTTATAACACGCGACTAGCTAAGTCACACTGTATCACAAATTTCTTCTTTTTTTTTTTTTGGTCACGATAATTCTTAAATACAATGACGATGGCCTGAAGAAAGTCAATGAAATCGTGTAAGTGAACATAAATCGTAGCATAGCTGTCCTTCTGCTGTTCGTAGTGATCTCTGGTAGAAGGCGGAAGTGAATTTCCGCTCCAAGGATGTTGCTTCGCATCAAATAAAAATATCATTCTTATCGACAAAAGTCAGCCTGTGCCTTCAAAAAGCATCTGAAAAGCACAGCTACGTCCTATTGTTATTGTCACAAGCTTTTAAATCTTCGTGTCTTCACCCAGTCATCTCGGCTGATGTGTTTTGCCAATCCATTTGTCCTTTATACAAGCGTATTAGAATGGGAATGCAAAAGTCTCTAAAATCCTTCCATTAAGTAATACATTTATATCAAAAGGCCTCTGTTGTGTCCATGTTTTATCTTCGGGAAATCACAGAGGCGAATGAATAAAATGGCTTTACTATTTAAAACAGCTGTTGAGTCATTTTAATGGAATGACATGCACACACAGGAGCACGCCTAAATAGGTACACATAAATATCTAAGTTATATCTTGTTCAGTACCAGGCTTGTTAGGCATATGCTGGGTGGTTGAGTTGTACCATGATGAATTTGTGTACTTACGACAGCTGTAACGCAAGCAATGGGTACACTCAAGGCAAATTTAAAATAAGCGATGTATGTACAAAGTACAAAACTATGTACACTGATGGCAACGCCAGTGTAGGCAATATGTACACTGAATAAGGAGCTTTTATTCCTGCCAAATTGCTTCCTTCTTCTCTGCCCACTTTAACACTCATGCATTCTTTACCTTGTTTCAAACACAAAATTTTATTTTGACTCTTTGCAGTTTGTGTCGATGCACTTCAAATTTGTTTATTGGAAACTGGGTAATCTGGCGAAGTTTCTTACGTCCACATTTTGAACGGTGCCATGGAATAAAGAAAATTATGGATCTACCAGTTCGTTTATAGGTACTTGGCTAGACATGAATGTCTCCCACCTGAAAATATCATTTACACGACCCTCTAAACACGCTGTCTAACAGTTACAATACAGACTCGCCTTGATCAATTCTCATAAGGCTTGGGACACAGAACTGACTTTACTTTCTACGTTCCATCCCAAGTGTCCGGTGGATAGTTGTCTGCTCCTTTTGTGTCCAAGCTTTGTCCGGAGGTTGACTTATCGCGCTTGTCCATTATCGTGTCCACAACGTTATTGAATCCTCAAACAGACGACATATTCCCACACGTACTGTGGACTTTCGACTCAGGCCTGGGTAAATATTTGCGCCGACATCCGGGCGTCCAATGTTTTCCACACATCATTCGTTTTTCGTTTATGGTCCAACACGGGAGTCTCGGCCAGACGTATCGACGTCCTCACCGCCTCGTCAACTGCTAAACTCGGCGACTTCCTCTGTGCCGTTAAGGAGTGGAGCTGCGTTACCTCAGTTGACGAGTCCTGTATGTCAGTATTGCAATAAAGATAGATAAAGCTTGTGATTTATATGGGACTCTCGCGATCATGTTTGACCAGGCTTAGTGCTGTTTCCCTTTAACGTACTTGCTCCGCCTCTGCAGGCATCTATCTTTATGCATGGTGCCTTAAGGCTTTCCATAGATTCCCATCTATGTGAACACCGTCAAAAGTTATAATGAAACACAGGCTCTCAAAAGTGACTGTTAAAACGCTATCCTGAGAATGCCACCTGCTGCACAGATTCACGGTGACTGCGCATGACCAAACTATGCTTGCCGCCAGCATTGAAACCGCCTGATTGCAGTCTCAGTCTGATAATTTTCTTCGTGGATACTTGAGACCTTTTCGTTTCCCATTTCATAATGATATCATCAGTACAAGTCTAACGACGGATGCTCTTGGTTCCAGTGTAAACTGCACATCTGTTTTGATGATTTCATGTGGCAATTATCCAGATCAAATTGGCTAAAGAATTTCCGAATGTCTTATCCAAAATCTGTGACGAGCCACAATAAATGTATTTTGTCTTTAGAATATATTTGAAGCCAGAAATAATTGCTGTACACTGGGTTATTCGGTAATCGGGGTATAATAAATTATCATAACTTCAAATCCATTAAACACATCCCAAGACACAAAAATATAGCGACGAAATCCCTGGCCGATGCGCGTTTTTGAAATTATTTCTTTTCTTTATTTGTTTAGTGATTGATTGATTTATTTATTTGTTCATTTATTTATTTATTAAATTCAACAGCGCACCAATGGACCAGTACATATATAGCTTTAAGCCAGTGCTTCAGGTTGTCATATGAACGGCGTTTTATTCCGGTTTTTGGAAATAATACCAGGTTTCATTGTACTTTCATTCTTGATATAGGGTTCTGATTAAAAAAAAGGCTCTACCTTAGCAAAGAAAATGACAGTTCGGTAATTGAAGGCGCAGTTTAACATATTTCCAAAATGAAACAAAACCAACTGAGACTTTCGTAGAATTTCTCCGTTTATGCACACCACCTGTCATTTTCAGAATCTTCCAGAAAACACATTTTCTTCCAAGTGGTCGAAAACGATTAGTGTCTTTAATGCATTTATTGATTCTGTATTCCGTCTTCCTGTCGCCCGACCTGGTTTCATTTGCCTTCACGTGGGCAGAACACGCATATCTTAGACTAGATTCTGTTGGTTTCACTCTACTCATATCGTCTGGTATTATCACAGCTGCTAAGTAAAGACACCAGTATGAAAGAGAGCAGTGAAAACAGTGTCATTGTAGGGGAAATTGCCACGGTTAACCTGTGAAAGCCAGCCTTTCGTACATTTTCCTTCTTTATGCTTCCACTCTAACTTCCCATGTGAATCCATAAACAGCATGGTATCAGCAGAATGAAGTAAAAATATTGTCGTGATGTTAATTGCAATGTTTTCTACGTCACTGGTCTAGAATTACTTGAAATGCTGTGTTGTCGTCACATTTAATGCTCCCTGCTATCCAGCGCCACCTTTTACTGCCACTCAGGCATAATCTCTCAGCCTCTTTCCGTGTCTCTGCAGGACTCCCAGTTACCGTCTATCTATTTGGGTCAGCCTCGAATAGAGGCGAAGATCGAAGCGGATTATGCTTACACGGTGCTGCTTCACCGTAGGGCAGCAATCCTGGTGATCCACTGGGCAAGGGTGTGTGCTACAATGACATCGTTCATCAACCATTTACATACTATAAAAGGTCATGACACACAATTGAATCCTGATTTTATTTCCAGCCAGGACATTCCTAGCGTTTTGCCGTCACCACTGAAAAGTTTTAAATGCTTCTCTTTGGGCGAATCTGTCCTACGTTTTGACTTTATCTGCTTTTCTAGTGGTATTGGTGGTTTATGTTAAAAATGGTCCAAAAAATGGTCTTGCAATTATTACTCAACCTCCGCACCATTTCACCTGTCCACTTCCGCGCGATCTCGCCTCTTCTCCCCCTCACTTCTTGACTTCCTCACGATTTCACCTCTTCAACTCCGCACCATCGCATATCTTCACCTTGCCATTATCTCACTTCTCCCCACCCCACCGCTCGATCTCATCTCCCCGCCTGCGCGCGACCTGACTTTTCCAGCTTAACACGATTTCACCTCTCCACCTCTGCATGAGATCTCGCCTTTTTACCTCCTCATCATCTCACCTCCACCTTCACCCCTCCACTTGTGCAGGGCTTCACCTTCTCCTCCGCAGGATACCACCCCTGCATGTCCTAACGATTTTACCTCACTACCTTCGCACCATCTCATATCTTAACGTCCGCACCATCTCACTTCGTTTTCCCTACGCACGATGTCACCCTCCCGCCTCCGCTCGATTCCATTCTCCCCCCCCCCACGCTCCCTCTGCTCGATCTCACTTTTTCACCTCCGCAAGATCCCACCTTCCCGCCTTCACACGATTTCACTTTTCCACAGAGTGTCACCTTTCCACTTAGACACTATTTCACCTCACCACCACCACAGTCTCACCTCTCCCCGTGCACACGATCCCAGCTCTTCGCCAAGGCTTCAGTACAGTTGATGTCAAACAGACGACGTTTTGTTGAGACAAAGGTGTTTTTGAAATTGCACGTTTGCTTTTGCACCGACTTTCTCTTGGGGAATAATTGTAGAAACACGCACTGTAGATTAGCGGAAAAGGTTTAGGAACTAAAGAAATAAGTTAAGAAGTCCCAAAACCGAAAAAAATTGTGGCGGATTTTCTGTGCAGATGTGCCCCGATTATCATTACCACAATCGTTCAGAAAAGACATTTCCTTCCACATGGGGAAAAACACACAGTGTCTTTAATGCATTTATTGATTTCTCTATTTCGTTATTAGATCCTCCTTTTTCACAACCCAAAAGATTGCGGCGGATTTTCTGTGAGGATGTACCCCGCTTGTCATTACCACAATCGTTCAGAAAAGACATTTCCTTCCACATCGCAAAAAACAGCTAGAGTCTATAATGCATTTATTGATTCTCTATTTTGTTATCAGATCCTCCTCTGGCTGATTCAAGTATGTTCACTCAGAGGCTGTACAGGTAGGTTAGGCTTTATTACTTTAGAGCGAAAATCCCATGTGATCACAGCTGTTGTTTATACTCAGTAAGTCAGTGTGTCTTTATATTCAACACTTAATTATATGATAACTTATTTCTTGGCTTCATGTCGCAATCAACCTTATCAATACATATACCTGTATAAAGAACTTCTCTTTAAGTCATCGAAAACAGCCTCGTCGCCATATTAAGCGCCATCAAAGTCGAATGTCCTGGATGAAATACTCGGGACTCTTACATTGTAAAAGCTACGTGTCCGGAATTCCCAGAAATCTCCCATCCATCTAAATGTATAAATGTCATTATTCTATCTCTACATGATACACGGATGTATAAAGCCTCTGTTTGGCAGATAACATAGCCGAGAAATACGTTTTTGGATTCCCTGTGTCTTACGATCAGGCACCAATATTAATATCAATTAGGGGTGTTTCTAATATTGTTCCCGCGATTATAATATGTTCTAATAAATCGTTTGTTTGGGGGGGGGGGGTGAGATTTTTTTGTCTTTTTTTCCGGAGGAGACTGTTTGGACAGTCATCAGATTTAATTTTGTTGGAATTTGAGTCTATTTCAGGTTCAGAATATGGTGTCGTAAGCAATTTAGATTTAAAGTATGCCGTTGAAGTCTTAGACATTGCAGCAGTTTGGGGCAGTGCCTGGTGACATCCTGGTCATACCCACAGTGACGATTAGTTCGGACAAGTTGCGAGTGAAATGTTGGGTAATCGTGGTACGTCTTAGATTCATCGTACGATAAATCGTACAGGTTCTTAAAGATTCTTGGTAGATATTACCATCTGCTGCGGACGATACATAACTCCGATTGATCTTAATGCATCGAGCTTTGTCATACGAGCTATGTGCGAGGGTCGAAATCAATCCTACGAATCGTATGCAGAGTCACAGAGCGTCTTTGATTTTATACAAACGCGTGACTACGGCGGGTATTTTAAAGTTCAGCAAGAGTCTATGCGCCAGTTTTAATAGGCTAAACCGCAAGCAATTTCTCAGGGTTCAGTTGGAGGAAGTCGACCGCGACTGACCAAAAGGTCGCTACGAATAGAACAGATGGCGTAGGAAGCCAACCTGCGGATGGTCGTTTGTTTTCCCCGGGCTCTGCTCGCTTTCCTCCCACCATAATGCTGGCTTCCGTCGTGTACATGAAATATTTTTGAGTACTGCGTAAAACACCAATCAAACAATCAATCAATCAATCAATCAATCAATCAATGAATTAATCAATGAATCAATCAATGAATCAATCAATGAATCCAACCAACCAACCAACCAACCAACCAACCAGCTAACCAACCAGCAAATAAATAAATAAATAAATAAATCGTAGGTAGCCTTAGATCTGGTATGACCGGCACGGGGCTTTAAGACAGTTTTTATGATTCACTAAAACTGCCTGTCCTGAAGTGCATTTCACAATTCATGAAGAATGCTTGTGCTTTAAATGTATCTCTATATTATACCAAATCAAGCTGTTCTAAAGTAAATCTTCACGTGATACCAAATGAAGCTGTTCTAAAGTAAATCTTCATGTGATACCAAAGCTGGCTATAACACCTGTACGATGTGTGATTTTTTCCACTGGCTTGGAAAAAAAATAGATGTCATTTGAGCGTATCCCGTCATCAATTTCTTCACTTATTTCATTGTGTGTAAGTATGTTTAGGTTTTACGTCGTATTCAATATTTTTCAGCTTATTCAATTGATGTTTAATGTGTGACTTTAATGCGTGACTCAGGTATTCCGTTACAGTCAGTTTTATGAGTGGACTGTCCGGAGATAAACCGACTACGTTTGGCAACTTACTGACGAACTTTCCAATGTGTAACGAACATATATCCGCACCGTACTGGCTGAAAACATGTGTCAACGAACTTATTAAAGCTTTTGCGACGGCTTGTTGTGGTCAAGTCTCTACAAGGAGTAGGAGCATGAGTTAATGTGACCTGGGGGGTAGGGAGAGGGGTCATAAATTCTACAGCGATTACTATAGGGATTGATTTTCTTGGCCACTCGGCCAACACTTGCTTCGCTTATGCCCAGCGGGCTTTGATAAGAGTTAAAATGAAATACAGCAGAAAAAAAAGAATGTTGCTTCTTTTGCACAAGCGCAAATGCTTTTGACAGTTGCATTTCCATAACAGTGAAATTGTCTTTGCCACATTTGATCCATATTCAAAATAACAAACGCCTTACAATTGCACTGAGCATTATTTCGGTTGGCCACAGTCTATCTTCTCTCCATTTCTGTCGATTGAGATTAAGGATCTGGTGAGGAGTGGAGAATTGAGGGGTGGGGGGTGGGGTGGGGATAGAGACAATACATGTGTGATTATAGGAGTATCTTCCTGCCAGAGGCACTAGCTTAAACGGTATCAGTCTCAGCAAGATCTTGGGAAATGGGGAGCCTAAAGGATACCTCATTGTCCCTCGGCATTCAAACCATTGCTGTCTTTTATTTTTTAATACACTCTAATTTTCCTAGTGTACGGTGAAAATAGGAATGCGTTTATATCTCGACGCATAAAATTGTTCTTGAGAATAAATGATAGCCGAGATTGCACACCTGTAATAAATTGCTCAAGGGAAGAAACAAATGGATTTAAATGTGAACTGCGTATGAATGAAGTGGCGCCATTTAAGTGACAACATGCTTGTGCACAGAGATTAATACCATTACACACAAGAAATAGTCCGTTTAGGGCTCATGTTCCCCGCTTGACAATAACATATTGTCAATTTTAGCAAATAGAGTATTGCAATAGTATGCACATGTCCAGCGCTGTTCGTTTGGTCATCAGTTAACTTCAGGGGCCTCCTTGGCATAGTGGTTATTATGCCAACGCAACACAATGACACAGAGCAACTCACACATCCCAAGTCTGTACACTGAATGATAGCTTCCTCTCCAGTCGTACGCGCATTGGAAGGTAACCTGCAGATTGCCCCAGGCTCTGCCCGGTTTCCTCCGACCATATGATGGTGACTGCCATCGTATAAGTGCAATAATCCTTATTACGGCGTAAATCACTAATCGAATAAATAAATATATATAATGAATCAAACAATCAATTAAATAAATAAATAAATAAAAAGTGGTCAGTCACATGCACACTGACCTCTGTACACTATACAGTCTATTATAATTACCAAAATGTGCAAAAATAATAGGCTAAGCCAGTTGTGGATAATCGTATTCCTAAAATGTCACCCGAAGAGTGAGAGAGCGACAACCCCCACGTTCCCTGTCCAAGATGGGGACTGAACCCACAACACCACCTCGAAATTTTATGGGATGCAGGATCCTGTAAGTCAACTTCCTCACCAAAAGAAAACACCAAAGTTTTACAGAGCATTTTATTGTCATTCATTACATACACACAACACACAATTTGCAAACACCTATCACAGATACGCTTGTCAGAAAATATAGTTACAATGATGTCGGGTTGTATGCAAGGTAAATGGCATCACGGAAAATGATAAAATGAAATCGGTTTGAGTACAACATATTTGATATCATATGTACGTGTAGGTATCACAGAAAATTATAAAATGATGCATCTCGGGTTGAATTCACGTTAGCTGCCACAATTATTTGCTACAATGTGCATCTGTCACAGAAAATGGTAAAATAAGGTCGTGTTGATTCGTGTTGATAAAATGTGTATACATGTATGTGTCACATAACATGGCAAATGAAGTTAAATCCCTGTTATTTGCTACAATGTGTATCGGTCACAGAAAGTGGTAAAATGATGTCGGGCTGAATCCCCGATATTGGATGTGATGCTTAGCCTATGCACCACAGAAACTGGCAGTCTGATGTCGGCTATGTTACCCCTGGTTTGTCCGAATTTGGAGGTTATATTTATACATTAAGAGATTTGAACCAAAAATGGTAAATTTAATAGATAAGCACATATTTTTGTACTAAAGTGATTCTTCTGTCTGAACACTAATGATATTGTCAGAATAAAATACATTTAAAATTTTAGTGCCTATGTTTCTATGCAGGGATTATCTTTACACTAATGATACAGTCAAAAAAGATATAGAAAGTAATGGTTTGATAAAAAAACTGATTATATATATTCAGGAATTTGTTGTCTGGGTTTCTATGCAGGGACTGTTTAAAAAAATCTCAAAGAAGTCTCTTAAAAGCACGGCGAATGCAAACAATCAAGCAATATTAACGATGCCAAATTTGAAAGCGCATCTGTCATATCTGCAACCATATACCTTAGTGTTGATCTGGATAATATTTGGCTTGCATGCTGGTACACGCACATGTGTCATAGCTGTTGGATGGGATACTACATTTATTGGCATTATACATAGAGCAAGGGAAGTAACTATGTGAATACTACGATGTGATGGCGTTAAATTCCCTTTATCATGGTCATTAAAATGTCCCGAGGACAAGAAAGACGTCTTCCTAACACGAGAGTGTGCGGAAAATCATCCACAATAAAAACATATTTACAAAACAAAACGTTTATAAGGAGAAAGAACTGTAAGATCACGTATACATACGTTCAACACAACGGCCTAAATACGAGAGGTGACAATTTAACAAGCATAAATCACCTTACATGGGCACATCACAAGACATCAACCACACTGTATGAGACGAACAACAGACATAAACCACTCTACATGAGAAGATCATCAGACATAAACCACTTTAGACTAGATCATCAGACAATAACCACTAGAACAGCAGTCATAAACCACTTTAGACTAGATCATCAGACAATAACCACTAGAACAGCAGTCATAAACCACTTTAGACTAAATCATCAGACAATAACCACTAGAACAACAGACATAAACCACTCTACATGAGAAGATCATCAGGCATAAACCACTTTAGACTAGATCATCAGACAATAACCACTAGAACAACAGTCATAAACCACTTTAGACTAGATCATCAGACAATAACCACTAGAACAGCAGTCATAAACCACTTTAGACTAAATCATCAGACAATAACCACTAGAACAACAGACATAAACCACTCTACATGAGAAGATCATCAGGCATAAACCACTTTAGACTAGATCATCAGACAATAACCACTAGAACAGCAGTCATAAACCACTTTAGACTAGATCATCAGACAATAACCACTAGAACAGCAGTCATAAACCACTTTAGACTAAATCATCAGACAATAACCACTAGAACAACAGACATAAACCACTCTACATGAGAAGATCATCAGGCATAAACCACTTTAGACTAAATCATCAGACAATAACCACGAGAACAACAGACATAAACCACTCTACATGAGAAGATCATCAGGCATAAACCACTTTAGACTAGATCATCAGACAATAACCACTAGATCAGCAGTCATAAACCACTTTAGACTAGATCATCAGACAATAACCACTAGAACAGCAGTCATAAACCACTTTAGACTAAATCATCAGACAATAACCACGAGAACAACAGACATAAACCACTCTACATGAGAAGATCATCAGGCATAAACCACTTTAGACTAGATCATCAGACAATAACCACTAGATCAGCAGTCATAAACCACTTTAGACTAGATCATCAGACAATAACCACTAGAACAGCAGTCATAAACCACTTTAGACTAAATCATCAGACAATAACCACTAGAACAACAGACATAAACCACTTCAGACAATAACCACTAGAACAGCAGTCATAAACCACTTTAGACTAGATCATCAGGCAATAACCACTAGAACAGCAGTCATAAACCACTTTAGACTAGATCATCAGGCAATAACCACTAGAACAACAGACATAAACCACGTCAGACAATAATCACTAGAACAGCAGTCATAAACCACTTCACACGAGATAATCTACCTTACACGAGAAGATCATCAGACATAAGCCATTTTAAACAGGAGGTCAGCAAACACAAGCCATTGTACATATGAGATGACCACAGGACACAGACCGCTTCATACCAGAAGATACGGACATACACTTACACGAGAAGGACAACAGCCAGTAGCCATCGTATATACGAGAACATCACCAGACTAGAACGAATTTACACGAATAGTTTGCCTACATGCATTAACTAGCTCCACGCAAAAAAAAAAACCAACAAAAAAAAAACATTCGAAATGGAGTGTCCAGGCCTCTTCTCCCCCGTATCATTATATCCAGACATTAACACAGGACATCGTGGGGAAGCACTTACGCATGAGAAACCGGAAGAAGCATGCAGAATGACAGGAACTTTTTTGTGACACAGCGTTAATGCCCTGATACCACCGATCTATAAGAATTAGTTCGCATTCGCGCATGACAAATGTCACTGCTATGTATACAGATCCTTTCCTTACCATAAATGCATCTTTTCTTTCCCCTTTAACAATTACACTGTTACTTCCCTCGTCATCCGTATTATGTATATCTATTTACGTACATAGATGCTTTCTTTACCACAGTTACAGCATTTTAACAGTGACATCACATAGTTACCTCCCTTGCCATCGGCGCCACCAATGCCATGTGTATCATATCTGTGTGTCTATTTCCTTGTTACAAATATTATTTTACTGCGCTTTGTTTTAAAATATGACCTGACATTTGAACACTTGACTAACAAATGACTAACACTTTAATGGGGTGCTTTCAAAGAACACATGAAACCTTAAAGTACAAAAACAAAACTTCTAAATTTTAAATTCAAAGCTAACAACAAACCAGGGGTAACACGGCCTAAAGCGGGTAAAGTATGGTTTAAAGAAGTTATCAAGTGCCTATAGTTCAGTAACAGATTCATTTCGGATATCGGTGCACGGATTAATCTAAAAGTGTCAATAAAAATACGGTAATCGGAAAATCTTTACACAGAAAGCTGGAGATAAATTGAAAAGAACACTTTCGGACTATTTACATCTTCACTGCTAATGTATATATGTAGGTGTTCTGCTCAAAGAGCAGAATTAAATTGTAGCAAAGTAGGATTTTGAAGGTGAATTAATATAGCAAATCTGATCAGTAGTGTTTAGTCACCATACCTCTTCTCATTACCTACCCTCTCATCCCCCCCCCACCGATAACTTCCCTCCCCACCCCACACACCATTCCCTTCCCCTCCCTCAACTTCTGTTCATGAGGTAAGTTTATTTATCTTCCTGCGCCAGCTTTTTGGGACGCAGCAGAACAAACGTGTCAGGAAGGAGCGGATTTTTTCCCCTCGGGACTTCTTGGCTGGTTCTGTTAAATTGAAGGAAAAAAGTAACTAAAATAAGTAAGAGAAATGAATAGCTGGATGTTGTTTTTTTTTTAATCATCGGGGAACGGAATAAATAATAGAGCAATTTGAGGCTCATTGCCGTACAGGGATTCGCTAACTGTTTACTTAAGTTTTAGCGAAGAATGTGTATACTTACTGGCTTTGTCGGACTCATTACTTTTACTGGCTTTGTTGGACTCACTGTACTTACTGGCTTCGTCTGACTCACTATATTTACTGACTTTGGCTTACTCACTATTCTTACTGGCTTTTTCGGACTCACTATACTTACTGCCTTTGTTGGACACACCATACTTACTGGCTTGGCAGGACTCACTATATAATTTCTGGCTTTGCATGTCTCACCAGTTTAACTGGCTTTGCAGGACTCACCCCACTTACTGGATTTGTCTGACTCGCTGTACTTACTGGCTTTGTTGGACTATTTATAATTACTGGCTTTGTTGAACTCACTATAACTACTGGATTTATTGGGCTCACTAAAATTACTGGCTTTGATGGGTTCCCTATACTTACTGGCTTTGTCGGACTCAGTGTCAGGCACGTCTGGAATAACGGTTTTGCTGTTATGGAGTTCAGCAGTAACCGTTGTAACGCTATCGTTGTCAGAAAGTTTTGTAGCTTTGTGTGACCGTTCGGCAAATGTCCTGTCAGATTCAGTGTCTTGTGCGGGAGCAACCTGCATTCGTGAAAAAAATAGGATAACAGTATTTTAATTTGGCATACAACTATTTTAATGCTTCGATTAAATTAATTCTATCACATTATATATTGTTTCAGTATCAAGCACCTCAGGTGAAGCACCTCTTAGTGAAGGAGCTCTTGCGGAGTGATTAAAGTGTTTGCCTTTAAAATTGCCAGGACAGACAAGTTGCGGGTTCAAGACCGGCCTAGGGCAGGGAATAAGCACATTCTCGCCCGCTTACTGCTTGTCTAGGCTTGGTGAAGCACGCGTGCGCTTTTGCGCAGTCGAACGTTCGTTGAATACCACTTGTCTTCTCCCGATATGGTGAGCCTATCTATATGTCACATGTTGACAGTTTTGCGAACAATTTGTCGAATATATCGGTGGTTCTCATCGTGTAAGTGCAAAAAAAATTGCTTGGTATGGCGCTCAACAAATTCACAATAAAAATAGAAAATCAAATCCTTACTCTCTAAAATTATATACAAAAGAAAAATATTGAGTATTTTTTGCGCTATGATTGTTATATTTCTGCATTATTTGATTTCAAACTCACCTTGGCAAACAAGTCACGGTCTGATCTAGGTTTTAGGATATCGTCATCACAGTCTACTATGTTAATCTGACTGTTAAATCTCAGCCTGTTCAGTCGTCGGTCCGAACGTTCGTTCCTGTTGTCCTCGGGTCTTTCCGGCTTGTCTCGGCGTTGTAAAAACTTAGGTGACCGTATAGGAACCCTCAGGCTGCGAAGGTTCTGTTCTGCCGCTTTTGCGTTGCGGAATATGATATCTTTCAGCGCTTCCACACAGGCAGCTAAAAAAGACAGTTATTGGTTGTATGGGTGGGTTGTGTAGAATGAATGAATGATTTTGGCTGGTATGATTCTGAAGATGATTGTATGGAAAGTTGTATAACTGATAGTGTACATTGTTGTATAGGTGGTTTTATGCCTGGTTTTATAAGCAGTTGAAGTGATAGTTGTACACTTAATTGAATAGACTGTTGTATGGATGAGTGTAGAGGTAATTGTGTAGGCGGTTGTATGCCTGCTTTTATAGAAGGCTGAAGGGATAGTTATACACTAGATTACATAGACTGGCTGTGCGGATGGTTGTAGAGATGGTTATACAAATTAGATTTTGTAGACGTTGTGTAGAACATTGCTTTTATCATTGTGTAGGTGATCGTATATCCGCTTGTACAGATGTTTGCTGAGGTGGTTGTATGGTGTGGCAGAACTCTACGCGATTTCCTATCACTATAATGCTGACCACCGTCGTAAAGGTGAAAGAGTTTTGAGAACGGCCTAAAACACCAATCAAATAAATAGATAAATAAATTTATATCCCACAGGCTTAACAACAGATGCTGTGCCGAACTGAAGGATCGCTAGGGGACCGCATTAAAATCACATTTCTTATACGTGAGAAAAGGAAGAAACGTATGTAACTTTTCGTAAGAGTGAAGTCATTTACATGCAGGGATCAGAAGAAACTTACCATTGATTCCGTTGAGTTGGGGAGGCAGGAAGTCAGGAGGTACCTTGAACCCGTTGGTAGATGGGTACATGTGAAACTCTATGTGAGGCCGTCTGAAGGCACCCGCCTGCAACAGAAATATACGTCACTGATTTAACCGATTGATTAATTACTGACTGATCTATTGATTTATTTAGTCCATTGATATGTAATGCCATTATCAAACATTTTCCACTTACACTAGGGAGGGTTCCGTGGCTCAGTCGGTTAGCGCGCCTATCGCAGTACAACGACCCAGGAGCCTCCCACCAATGCGGTCGCTGTGAGTTCAAATCCAGCTCGTGTGGGAAGGTCTGCCAGCAATTTGCGCAGACTTACGGCGGGCTGTGCCCGGTTTCTTCCCGTCATAATGCTGGCCGTTGTCGTATAAGTGAAATATTCTTGAGTAAGGCGTGAACACACCAATCAAATAAATAAATAAATAAGGAAAGACGCTATGGTGGACATTTTAATAGGTAGAGAAAAGCAGTACCAGATGTAAACCATGGCCTTTCAACAATACACTGGCAAACTTTCTCACGGCTGACGTTCAACCCGACACATTGGTGAATGGCAAGCTGCATGCCTCCACCAAACTGATGTAAATTTTACAAGAGTGCGCATATCACCGGCTATACAAATGACCTTTTGCTCAATAACCCATTTTCCGGGGTTACGCTCTTTTGTACATACTGTATTGCAGACCCACCTTCTTGTGGGCCCCGGACTGCTCGGTCCCATCTAATCGATCCAGGAGGCCCTTAGTAACAAGTCCTTTGGCATGACCTCTGACTCCGGTGCCTGTGTTAGGAAAAGGTTAAACGTAAACAAATACCAACCTACAGCAATGTATTTTAGACTTTGGCAGCACAGTGTTGTTAGCATCTCTATGTCTGTTCACCAATGGAATGATAATTTACTGTTTGTCACCTGCTCTCGGCACGATACAACTGAGAACCGTGACAAACAATCATTTATTCATTCCAAGAGAACTAGGGTGGACCTGAAACATTCTTGAGTACCGCATAAAAAACCAATAAATAAATAAATAAATCATATATA
This sequence comes from Acanthopleura granulata, assembly GCA_016165875.1. Lineage (NCBI taxonomy): Eukaryota > Metazoa > Mollusca > Polyplacophora > Chitonida > Chitonidae > Acanthopleura > Acanthopleura granulata. The sequence continues at coordinate 3,407,313 of JABBOT010000016.1, read as the reverse complement.
TATATACAACGTTATAACGTGTTAACGTTATATATATATATATAGTCGATAAAACTGATCAACAAATCAAAAATGTATCTGTAATCACCGATACCACCATTAAAAATTCCCATGAACAGTCTAGTCCTACTGCATTAGTTATTATTGTTTTTCTCTCAATATCAGATCATTTCTCGCTAACTTCATCATTGTCATGATCGTGGACGTGATTATTCTTACCCTATTTATCATTATCAATGTAATGTATTCATTTATTTATTTGACTGGTGTCTTACACCGTATTTTAGCCATATTTTACTTATACGACGGCGGCCGATATTGTGGTGGTAAGGAACCGGGCAGAGCCCGAGGGAAATCCACGACCATCCGCACGTTACTTTCAATTTAATGATAAATATTAGATATACATCTATCAACATATTATATATACATCAGCAATATCTTTAACTCCTACGGTTTGTCAACAACGACTTACGGTCAACAACGGAACACCGGTCAAATTCCACACGGATGTTGTTGGCCTCAATCAGTGGCTGTGAAGAAAGGGAGAGCTTTTTGTTATCGGAACAAAAAATAAATTAAAAAAAGGATCAGCAAACAAACAAACAAATAAAGAAAGAAAGAAAGAAAGAAAGGAAGGATAGCAGGTAGAATATTTACCAAATAAACTCATTTCGCGCAAATATCGTCTTCATTAAAACAATGACATTTACACTTAATTCGTACTGTGTTTTTTCCTTCTCATCATTTATATTTTCATTCGAGTATTATTTCGAATGAAAATTCAAGTTGGTATAAATGCATCATATAAAACATTCTATCAAATGAGGGTAAGACAATAAAAGAGAAAAACTTCCAATTGAAGTCAACATTTTGGTATTCTGTATTCAAGAGTAACTACATAGCCACCTTTAGGAATGCCCGGATCTGACGTCACATGGCTCGTTTTCAAATACTGTATATGTAGTACAGTGCTTACACGAGTGACGGGTCTTGTAGGCTCCACAATTTCGTCGCCAAGTTCAGGAAACTTTACAAAAATCCTGCTGAAGAACACTGTAAAAAGCAGCAAATATCTTTCAAGTTGAGTCCTATATTTTTACCGAATGCGGAGTATGGGAAGGCAGGTGTTTCGTTCATAGTGTCATTCACGAGTGTATATGTGTCCCACGCTAAGAGTATATATTTCACTGCAGCATCAACTTCCCTTTGGCTGATCAGTAAAAGCTAATAAAACTTAAGTTCATTTAATTTTTATTCACCATGCAATTATAACGAAAATTACATGTATGGCTGGAAAAAAACTGATGAGAGCTTGCTTTATCCCATAGAAAACATATTAATTTTTGACAGGAATTTTGTATTTGACACTGTATTTGACAAGATGTGCACAGTAACTTCAATTTAACTGTTCTCAGAATTGGTTTTATTTCTTTATATTTACTGATGTCGAACTTAGCCAACATTCTTAACCCTTGAAAATGTTATTCCTATACTTTTAGGCTGCACTTTTGTGTAATCAACCCCATCCTCATCCCCGTTCCCACTCCTCAGTAAGCCAGAAAAGGTCCTGGGTTTTGGACCTTTTGGTATGTATTTTTCAACAACTTATACATACTCCAAATCATTTTCGGTAACATGTATACATATAAATGATATTAACCAGGCCTCAAGCAATCCCCACAGAACATATTTACCACATCTGTTGAAAACATTCAATTGACCAAAACTAATTCGTTGAAGGTAATTAAGAGACTGGCTTACTGTATGTATCATCAGCAGGTTTATGATCGACCAGGTGAATTCGGCAGACAACTTCTCGTAGCCAAGGATCCATCTATATAATAATGAAGAGAAAAGACATTTAGTGGGACCAACTTAGGCATATGAACGCAGACTTGAGTGAAGCATGCAATTAAATTTAGTATAGGATATAAGCTATAACGTGCCTTTTTTCATATATTTTGTTTTAAATTTTTTGTGAGCATGATCGGGTCGCTAAACATAACTACGAATAGGTTTACAGAGGGCATTCAATCGAATTTTAAGCTTCGTTAAGAAGATTAATTATAGGCAATATAATGTATTTATTTATTTATTTCATTGGTGTTTTACGCCGTACTCAGTAATATATCACTTATACGACGGCGGCCAGCATTATGGTGTGACGACATTGGGCTCTCATCCCTGAGGTAACCCACGACCATCTGCAGGTTGCCGGCAGAACTTCCCTCGCACGGCCGGAGAGGAAGCCGGCAAGGGCTAGACTTGAACTCACAGAGACCGCATTGGTGCGGCGATTTGAATGAAATTCTGGACACAGCCAGTCTGGGATAATCCATTAAATATGGCGGTGATCCATGCAGCTGCAGGGATGTTTTTTAAAAGGAATGTTCGCCATTAACAAATACGGGACAAAAATGCAGGGTATAGTCCTTTCGTTTGTAGTGAGGGAATTGATACATTTAACTTATTATTAACGTAATCCAAAAAAAAAAAAATGAAAAAAAAAAAATACCTCAGTCAGTCTCCGCTCTTCCGGCCGTAGAATGGAAGTGGGCAGAAGCCCTTTGGGATGCCAGATCTTGGCCTCTAGGACACGGTCAGAGACAGCTGGGTAACCCCCAAGGGAGCCCAGGTACGGGCCGGACCAGACGGTCGAGAAAATTGGGGTATAACCCCATGGTCCAGATTTGTCCTCGGTCTGTAAATCTGCAAAAAGTAAAACGTGGACATTTACCAAATAATTGGACATGTCGGGAGAGGGGCAGGTGGGTGTGTGGTTTGGGCGCTTCGGGAGAATAATTTAATGTTTAGAAGTTAACGCCATATATTATATTGTTGTCGTATTGCAAAAGTTTACCCACCATCATCCGGTTTGATGTATTTTTGGGCGTGATCGCCTATGTCATCGGGTACTGTGCCCTCTTCTAATTCTGCCATTGTGTTAAACCTGTAAACACAAAATATTACCTATCATTATTTTCTGACTGATATCTATTGCCCGATTAAATGTGAATGTGAAAAATCTCAGTAATGTGTAGTATAAAAGGAGGCTGTGCATGGATAACAAATGCCAGGGTAATAATGGCATCTTGAAATAAAAGCGAAAATGGCGCACTAGTGAGAATTGCCTGATTACATAAAGGTGCCATAAAACGGAGATGTGTGTAGAACTCGATGACTGCTCTTTATTTCTGTGCATCGAAATTTATAAACTTCAAAGTATCTCCTCGCTTCCATTAAATGTGGTTAGAAATCCCGTAGACGAAAAGACAGTCGTACAAATGAGCCGGCAATTCTCACAACGACCCCATACGTATACGAGAACCCATATAAAACAGTGGCTGATAGAATAAACAGGAGACTGAAATGTTATCAAGTATAAATGACAATCCAGAGTCAACATTGAGGGATGAGGCCAAAAACAGAATGCAGTGGACTCGGTACCAGACATGAAGCATTGTGTGAAGTTTGAATTGGAGAGGTTAAATGTTAGATTGAACACGAATGGTGACAATGTGCATGTCCTTGAAAAGGTAACAAGCTATCTGCAGCGGGATTGTTTATCATGAAATATTTCACACTTGAACAATGGAAATCATTAGAAGTATAGTCGCCTTAAGTTATATAACTGGTATACATATGTGTTGATGACTGGTGCTTGAATATAAGTTTTCACGATCATGACACAGGTATTTATCTGAAAAATGAATAGTAACTTGTGCCTAACTATAAAACTTACAGCCTGTGATCATGCAGCGTGAACTCGCTGTTTGAAGGACGTCAACTCGCGAGATAACGTTGCCATAAACATAGCACAAAGATGTGACGTCACAGACGGAAACTCGTGTGACGTTTCAGTGGCGACGGAGTTTAACGAGAAGGCCAGAAAGGGCAAAGTTCGAGGATTGGAAGGTCAGTGAGGGAAGTTTAGATATTTTTTTGAAGAAGGGAATTAAATTGGAACTAGGCCTGCGTTTACATGAAGACAAATATATATATACATATGGAATGTGCAGCGCCAGTAATCGAAAGCCTAGCTTTAAACCGAAATATAATGGAAGTGGGGTAGACTTAGGACTAGTCCTATGTATTCACGGGTGAATGAATATAAATGAATGAAGAATGAAATGAGTGCGCAAAGTGGAGAGGAATTTACAATGTGTGGGCTTCTGTTTTTCTAACTCTAATCCACATAAAAATGTAGCAAGAAACTTTGGCGAAGAACTTTGCCTACCACTTTTTATCAACACAAAGGTGAAGACAGTCTTCTTTGAGAGGACGTCAACGCTCGAAATGAAGTTGCTACCAAAAAAAAAAGTGCAATAGCGTGACGTCACAGCAGAAACTTGTGTGAAGTTTAATCAGTTGGTGACGGAGTATAACGAGAAGGTGCGAAGCGACGAAGCTATTTGGTCGTTCAGTGACTGGAAGATCAGTTTGGGAGGTTCAAAGAGAGGGCAACCGAAATATGGTTATTTGCTTATTAAATATGTGGATGAGCAAGACCCTTGATGTTAATCATATCTTTTAATGTGAGGGCCAGGATCGGGGCTGAACTCCCAGACTTCCTACAAACGAAGCTCTATCCACCTGGTAAATTATCCATATCAATTCACTATTAGTGCAGGATGCATTTGTATTTTCATATATAGCTCATGTTTTCATTTGTTTCCCTTTTTTGATCATTTTAAATTTTTTTAAATTTTTTTTATTTTAATCCAAAAAGGGGGATCGTTAGCCACCTATAGAGAGTCTTATGGACCATAAAAGACAAGGTATATGTATTTCCTTTTCACATACAAAATCGGCATTTATAAATTGTTAGAGGCACAGTAACAGTAAACAGAATGTCCTCTGATGAGCAGTTGCTTTAGAGCACTTCTTTTCCTTTTCTTTTTTACCAAAGTTTACTATATGTTATATGGCATATTGCAGTTAGAAAACCAGGAATAAAACACCTATGGGCATGTTATGTCCCAATCTGAGCTCTAAATCAAGTGAATGAAAGAAAAGAATTGGCGCATTCTAGACATTATATATATGTTCCTAGCACAAAACTGAGAACAACTGAGATGGGTTCAAGCTCGGACAAGTCGGTGTGTTTACTTCCCTTGACTACCGCTCTCGGCTGTATGGAGATTATAAAAGAACGCGAGAACAGAGTTGAGATCGGCGTCATTTGTGCTTGGCAACGCATTACAAGGAAAGCTGTCTGATATTTTACATGTTCGGCGGGGTTTAGCGTGCAGAATAACTTTGTTCGAGGTGAGTACACACAACGCACAGTTCCTGCTGTTACATAGCTGCTTGGTCGTGTAGATATATTTCTCGAACACGCGAATGAAATGTCAATGTTGATGAGAGATCAGGGGTACTTTCATTTTCGTGCCGCAGTGCCGTTGTCATGTATTTATCGAATCGTCTGCCATGCGCTCTGCAGTGAGGAAACAATGGGGATTTGCAAAGAATAGGTTGAGCTATTGTTCGTCGCTGACCCACTTTTCCGATGTTCATTGAGAAAAGGACATTTTTCAATGACTTGACGTCACCCTACCACGAGACATCACCCTCATCCTTACTAATGCCTTGCTCTGTAATAACTGTTTAATTGTTGACCTCTGATCCCCTTCTCACTCTCAGATCTCCAGGTAGAAAAGCAGATTCTTAAATGAAAAGACGCCGCTCTACCCAGTGACAATAACGTCAGATTAACAACTCCCAGCACTCTTTTTTTTATTATTTTATTTAAATCAAGGCATAGGCAGTCAGCAAGCTGGCCTAAAGAAATTCTGAAGATGTCGCCTAAACTTAAACGTTTTTAAATGCAAGGTACTGCAGCTTAAACAAGCCAAACTGTTATGTGATACATCAATCTCATTAAAATCAGATCATGAGTTCTCTTGTCATGCTACGCCACTGCTTAGCATAGTGACCACATGATTTGATTTTAATTGGATTGGTGGTACATCATAAATAGAATGACACAGTTCTAGATCCTTAGGCTGACTTCTTACGTACATGATGTGATTCTGTATGATACAGGTGCCATTAATTGTTATTTATTATTTATACATCAGTGAAATCCCAAGATTTTTTTATCACTTATAAAATGATCCATATTTCACTGTGCAGTGGAATATCACTGCTGTAATTACACAAAATCATGATATTGTTAATGTATAAATAATGCATAGAACTTTGCACAGCGAAGGTTGAATACCAAACTGTAAATATTGTTCAAGTGAAAGGTAGAAATGATAATGGGAAACTTCACTATGCAATATCCTCTCTCTCTACATATATATTCTGACGCCTGTGGCAGTAAAGCTGCAGTTCTATTGCTCAAAAGCGACATTACACTTCGGAGAAAACAGAGCTTATACGGGTATATACAGCTGGCAAGTGGCCAACAAGTCTACCATTTGTGATATTCACCTCTGTTAGAATAGACGAGTTTGACATAACCACCCAAGCGTATGACACTGTTCAGTTTTGTATGACACTGATGTCACTTTATTGGCGCGTCATGGTGCAGGCTGTAATTGTAACGTTACAGTTGACAGAACCTTCCTTTAGATTCACAGTTGCCTTGACAGTGGAAAAAAATAACATTGGCTATTGTTTCTGTCTTTTGCCACACAATGTTAGGAACTCCAACACTGTGGAATTAAGAAAAAAAAATGATGTCTTTACCACATGTCGTATAATGCCATAATGCAAAAGTCTGTTTTGATATCATGACATGACAGTATAAAACAGCAGAGAATGATATCAGTAAAATAACATCAAACTTAACACAAGGTCTTGGGAACAGATCAATATTACGAAGTTTTTCAACCATCTACATGTATTTTCTTTTGAGTTGAAATTTTTGTTCTGGTTAACACTGTGGATACAATACAGTTATTAACTTTGCATTTGGTTGATACATGGATATGTGAACCTGCTCAAAACAATATCCACTGTGGGCCACACCATGCGTCAATATTGTTTTTCTTGCATTCACAAATTAATGTATCAGCGTTGTCGAAAGTCGATAATTGTGTAACATAACATTTTGTTGGCGTGGCTTAGTCTGACATACCATATGACTTGTCATCTAAGTGAAATAACATGGGCTACATTAAATCGTTTTGCCTTCAATATGAGAATGAATTGTTTTGAAATTAATAGCTCTAAATGCATGGAAGGCTGACCTATGGTTTCCCTGTGTATTAAAATGCACCAGTAATCTGCCTGGAAGTCTGTTTCAGAGTTCATGTAGCGTTATATTAAAAAGAAATATGTGCTTACGCATGACGTAAACACTGATCTGTTCACTAAAGAAAGGATCTAGAGGTTTTGTGGCTTGTTTCCTTGTTGTTTCAAACTTGTAAAACTTCGTCTGTGCTTCTTGTTCATTGACACAGTGAACCGTAGCATTGAACCACAATGGCAGCCTCAGGCATAGCAGAGCATATGGAAGCTCGTCGTCGCCAGCACCAAATGAACAAAAAGGCTGCATGGATTTTAGACAAACTTGACTCGGTGAGACAACAGAAAACATTACCTATATTACATAGGTAATGTTTATTGCATTGTGTATTATATTAATCCTGTGTTCAAGTGAATGGGCACCCTAGAATGATTGTATAAATTTGGCTTTGCAAGACATAGTTCATTGCAAAATTTTTGGCAGCAGTCCAAAATCAACATACCTGTGTTAGAAGCCGTCTGTAGCTAAATTACATTTATAAATTAAGCAGATCAAGATTAATTATCACAGATTTATTTGAAAACTTAAATAGAAAAAAAAAATTGATATGCACTGCAGACATGAACTTGATGTATATACTTGAACATGTAGGTTAAAATTGTTGATGATGTCAAATTTCCAATACAGGAAGAACTTCAGGAGAAAATGGAGGAATATCATCAACAGGAGGCTGCAAAGATGAGCACATATCAAAGACAACTGACTCCTTCCTGTGATCAGACCAATGCTATGTCCACAGACAAGTGAGTCAAACACTCGATATTCCACTTGATATTGAAGCATGTGTGTGTGAAGTCAAAAGTAACATTTGGTGTCAGAGGCAGAGCAGTAGATCTTTGTGTCCTGAAAAATTTCAGATTGTTTTGTTATAGTTTTGTCTTACTGAGACATTTTGTGCAAAAGCAATTGTTTTTTGAAAAGGGGTTTTGAGATTATATTTTCAAAGCTTTTTCATATTATTATTAATATTTATTAGAATGATCCTAAGGTAGTTGATTTCATAGCACATAACTATGGTCTGTAAAGAAATAGAGGAAATTTCTTGTAAAGAAAGTGATATCACGTTGCTTAGATGCAATCAAAGAACAGCCACCATATTTTATCACCCTTTAAATGTATTTTATGGCATATCAAAAATTAGTTAAAAAAATAAATGAGAACAGTTTTGTGTGATGCATTAACTGACACTGTCAAATCCAATGTTTAAGCTCACTTGTGATGTATGTACCTCGCCTTTGCCTTTGGTCATCATCTGCCCATAAGGCCATCTGTAAAAAAGTCTTTGTTGTACCTAACCCTATCAGAAAAATGGGGATGGTCAGCAGGGAAATCTTTTTTTTCTTCATTTTTGCTAATAAAAACAATAAGAATTTTTCAGAAATTGTCATGAGAGAAAAGCATTTAAAAAGATTTTCATCAAAATCCAGATGCAAATTTGGACAATTTTCCAAACTGGGGAGTTCTAGTCAGGTTCCGCCCAGCGAACTTATCAGCTGTGATGGTGTAATTCTGCATTTTTTCTTTTCTTTTGCTTTCTTCTTTTTGTTATTGTTGTTTTTCTTTTTTCAGGGATTAAATTTGTTCATTATCCCTGTGTAATATTACCATAGCTTGCCAGTTGCTTGCCCACCATGAAGCATTCATTGGAGTGAAAGTGTATTGCTCACTGTGATGATGGTGGAATAATAATGAAATGTTGTAAGCTCGTTAAAGGTGTGATAGGAGCCTACCGTGAAGAACCTCAACCTAATTCAGTAGATCAGTTTTGTACACCAATGCTTTTGATTGTATTTTCAGGCAGAGGAGAGACGCAGTCCATAAAACCCAGCTGGTGGAATATTCAGCCAAAATTCCAAACAGATATAATGTAAGTATATAGGTTCCTCTGATACAGAAATACTCAAGTCACATAACAATCTGATTACTACATGACATGTACCAGCCTCATTTGACTTTGGTTGTTACATGTTATCTGTATGATTTTGGTTGATATACAGTAACTGTCTGAGTCTGGTTGATAGACATTAAGTGTAGGACTTTGGTTGATATACATTAACTGCCTGACTTCAGTTGATAGACATTAACTGCCTGACTTTGGTTGATAGACATTAATTGTGTGACCATAGGGGATAGACATTAACTCTCTGACTTTAGGTTGATAGACATTAACTGCCTGGCTCTGTTTGATAGACATTAATTGTCTGACTTTGTTGATAGACATTAACTGTCTGATGCTGGTTGATAGACATTAATTGTCTGACATTGGTTGATAGGCATTAACTGTCAGACTTTGGTTAATAGACATTAACTGTATGACTTTTAGTTTACAGATATCAACAGTCAGATTCATAAACATTAACTGCCTTGACTTCTGTTTACAGACATTAAAAACTTGATTTCTAAAGATAGGGATTAACAAAGTGACTTTTCTGAACAGCTTTGACTTTTGTGGACAGGCACTAACGCCTGAATAGTGGGCAGTGATTAGCAGTCTGAATTTTGTGGACAGTCATTAACGCTCTGAATAGTGGGCAGTGATTAGCTGTCTGAATTTTGTGGACAGTCATTAACGCTCTGAATAGTGGGCAGTGATTAGCAGTCTGAATTTTGTGGACAGTCATTAACGCTCTGAATAGTGGGCAGTGATTAGCTGTCTGAATTTTGTGGACAGTCATTAACGCTCTGAATAGTGGGCAGTGATTAGCAGTCTGAATTTTGTGGACAGTCATTAACGCTCTGAATAGTGGGCAGTGATTAGCAGTCTGAATTTTGTGGACAGTCATTAACGCTCTGAATAGTGGGCAGTGATTAGCAGTCTGAATTTTGTGGACAGTCATTAACGCTCTGAATAGTGGGCAGTGATTAGCTGTCTGAATTTTGTGGACAGTCATTAACGCTCTGAATAGTGGGCAGTGATTAGCTGTCTGAATTTTGTGGACAGTCATTAACGCTCTGAATAGTGGGCAGTGATTAGCAGTCTGAATTTTGTGGACAGTCATTAACGCTCTGAATAGTGGGCAGTGATTAGCTGTCTGAATTTTGTGGACAGTCATTAACGCTCTGAATAGTGGGCAGTGATTAGCTGTCTGAATTTTGTGGACAGTCATTAACGCTCTGAATAGTGGGCAGTGATTAGCTGTCTGAATTTTGTGGACAGTCATTAACGCTCTGAATTTTAGAACAAACATTATTAACATTTTGACTGTTTTGAACAAACAGTAACACTTTGACTTTGTTGATGCAGTGTTCTAGGGACAGCCATGTACAGGCTGGACAGAAATTACCTTATACACGTATATTAGAACTGACTGATTCGTTGGTACAGATATTACCTGTCAAGGTCTCATTCTCATGATCAGATATGAAAAATATGACTTTCATGGGAAGTCCTATTGGAGGGACAACGTGGTTTTCATTACTATACATTTGGCAGTTATGAACCATTCATGGTTTACTTCATATGTTTCAATTTCTAACCTCCATTCAGAGTAAATATGTGTCAGTTCAACTGTTGCTTAATATTTTCTTCAATTCTGTGTGTTTTCAGTCCACCAACTATTCTCAGCAGTGGTAAACGTTATCAAGAAGAAAACCATTTTGTAAAATTTTCATTTTTTTTTTTCAAATTTTGACTCTTATAATGTTTGGTGATTGCAGAAAACTATTTTTAATAGTCTTTTTAATATTGTTCGATGAGACAATTGATTTAAAGAATTTCCCTGTCAGTTTCTTAATACTTGTAAAACTTTGAATACTGATCATTTTTATGGCAAACTCTATTTCCAAAGTGTTCAAAACATGTTGTTGTAAGCATAAGTATTGTTTTATACTTCAGTATCAAGTCATAAGCTTGGTGTTGTATGAACCAACACACTGACTCCTCAGTGTTGACGATACAGAATTTAAATTTGGACTGTTCTAGTCCACGCGGCTTGACTCATTTTCAGTCTGCCTCTGAATGTTTTTCTGCAAGTTATTGATTTCTTTGCACGAATTGTTTGAATTATTAATTTTTGCCAAAGTATTAAGCATTTTGTAAAGAAATTCTTGATCTGCATTGCAATATTTGTAAGCTCCGAGGGTAATTTGCTGAGATCAAAACCGTCTGCATGTTCAGCTGCAGTATTTCTTGCAAGGTGTGTTATTTTTTTTGTCCACGATATATTTATGGAAAGTTTACATTTTGTTATACATTTTTGTCAATTTAAAGAAAGCTTGTGCAAAAGTCTATCAGTATTAAAGCTGTTGTGAAGAAGTCATTTGAAATTTGCCTCTTTTTGTTTGTTCTTTGTCAGTATCAGTTAAGTTGAACACAGATCTTCAGAGCTGAAAGGAGTCTCCAAAGCCTAGTGGTTAGCCTGCTTGTACAGCATAATGACTACGTGTCTCTCAACAGTGCGGTCACTGGCTGACCTCCGCTCCGGTCATAAGTGGGAAGGTCTGCCAGCAACCTGCTGGTGGTCACGGGTTTCCTCCGGCTGGCCGCAATCATATAAGTGAAATATTCCTGAGTACGTCGTAAAACACAAATCAAATAAATGAATAAGTAAGCCACAGCTGAGAAGGGACCCTCCCTGCTTCCAACAGTTGAAGCACTGGTTTTGATGCTTCAACTGCGACCTTAAATCAGGCTGGTTTTTAGATATCCGGCAAAGGGGTCTTTCACTCCTGGTTTCATCCCATTGTAATCCTGATGGTAGGTATTCAACACCAATCAGATAAATAAATACATCTGTCGGATTCGAGAGCTTTGAGAACCGTCTGCAAACGGCTCTTAAAATTTATTTCTTGCGGTGTTCCGTTGAGAAAGAAACCACACTGATTGAATTCATTAATTGTTGGTTTTAAGCCATACAATAAAATGTTTCAAATTTAAGATGGCAGTCAGTTGGTGGTTAGGGGAAATGGGATTGCCTTGACATTGTTAACCGTATTTCGTAAGCCAATATTTCTCGTAATTCTTTCGTAAATGACGTTGGCTATACGGGTTATAAGATTATTTACGAAAAAAGTAATTAGAATTAATTTACGACGTATTATGGGGCCTAGGGGTTGGTGTGGCCTGGTGGTTAGCATGCTAGTGCAGTACAATGATCCAGGAACCTCTCACCAATGCGATCGCTATAAGTTGTGAATTCAGCTCTGGGTCGACTTTCACAAGACTTTGTAAATCGTAAATTGTGGCACTATAACCTAGACAACATCTTTTACAAGAAATGTCACGAAAATAGTTACTTACAAAGTGTTGTGAAAGTAGCCCCTAGCCAGCTTCCTCCCTAGTGACGCTGAGAATGTCTGTCAGCAATCTGCCGTTGGTCTTTGGTTTTAACCAAACCTTTCCCGGTTTCCTCTCACCATATAAGTGAAATGTTGTTGAGTACAGCGTAAAACATCGATCAAATGAATAAATAAATAAACTAATTTTTATGGCAGTGTCACCTGCGTGTCATATTTGTGTTAATGACCCTAAAAGGGCACCAACCGCTTATTATGAGTAAGGCCTATCGGCCAGATGTGAGGAAAGTGGAAATTAAAAATTACATGTCCAAGACTGTACACATTTGTTCTTGGAAGCTTGCGGTCTGACAAAGTTCATCCTTGTCACAAGTTTTTTTGGTAAAATGACGTATCATTCATTTCACGGTGTAGACGCAGCAAGGAGACAGGACTGGTTGGCCCGGCGTCAGTAGAATTTGACTGGGTGGGGTGTCATCGGCATGATGTTCTAGCCGCGGCTTGGACACATGAAGACACACTACATGCACACACCAGAAGAACTCCTCGTCGTCACGTGACTGAAATATTGTTATGCAGGACGTTAAACCCCAAGAACTCACTCTAACTCACTCACTCACTCACCAAAACGCCAGAAAACAGATGCGCAACCGAAAATCTCGTCTGCTAACATCACAACAGTTTTCAGTATGGCTGTATTCACCGTCGAAGAACACAGGGAACATAAGCATGTATCTAAGCCTCCACAGGAACATCATGCCGAAGACATGACACCCCACCCAATCACACTATACTGACCCTATAAGCTGTACAAGTATCATTTTAAAAGTCTTTGCGCTTGACCAGAGCTAGGATTGATCCCCAATGCAATGAATGGCCGCTCTAACAACTATTCCACTGAGGCGGTCCAGTTCTTTGTATAACTGTTTGTGTGCCCAACTCTCCAGCTGCACTTTTAGTACAGCGTAATGATGATACGATGTTTTTTTTTTTGTTTTTTTTTTTGATTTTTCTTCGATACGTATACAGCAAAGACTAAAACAACAAAATCTCGTTTTCACACATCTGTGTGAGTGTGACAAAGAAAAAGGTTCATTTATTGTCGAAGAATAAGTTTTAGCATACATTCTAATTAATATAGGTAATGCACAGAAATAAGGTTTGCATAATGAGGCCTGAGAACGTGGATTGTTGAAGCTTGGAATCACTATGAATTATTCAAAACGGCCTTGCACTTTGGACATAAAGTTTTACAGTGAAGATTTTGATTGGACAATCAGCGTGACCGTGAGCCATCCTCATAGTCAGTTTGACCAATCAGAATCCCAGTCCCCTGTGCAATCTCCTCACTACTGTCCCCACTCTGAGTCTCCACATAGTTCACACCAACACCAACATTCAAGCGTCTAGCTGAAATAAAGAATGAAACCTTAAAAACTAATTAGGAGAAAACGGCAAATTCATTAATCAAACGGCTGTGAATATTTTGTAAATCCTCAACTCATGATTTCGTTTTATTTATTCACCAGTGTATTTATAATATTTTCATTTCACGCCTCGTCCGCCGCGAGACCGAGAGATCCAGGATCAACCCCGGGTCGGGTCATACCAAAGATTTTCAAAATGGTTCTTGTTGCTGCCCCGCTTGGCGGGGCACTGAGAGGTTAGAGCAAGGAAATAGGACGGTCGGATCGGTGTCAGTATAACGTGACTGGGTTGGTTATGTCTGTGGAGTGTTTTGCTGCTCACTGGGGATCTGAAGGCGTCCATGCTTTTGAGCTTATGATAGACTGATCAATCAGAGAGCTAGGAGATATCAGCTGATATAAAAACTGTGACGTAAGTTGACTCTCAATGTGATATGTAAAATCATAGGGACAGGACACTGTTTTAATATTATATTATTTAAACATGCAACAAGTACACGTGTGAACAACGCTGTAAAATATTTCCACACCATTGTGCTGTGGTTGCATTAGGTTTCTTGATCATTTCATGTTATAAATTTACTTTTATGCTTAAGTTGTAAACAGAACCCTAGCTGATTACTGCAGTCTCAGATGACAACATTGTTCCGCGCATAGAAGAATTACAACACAGCCCAGACAGAATTGTCGCGTTTCATGATAGTCGACGGAGCTCGGTCAAATGTCAGTTTCCGCTGTCGTAGTGGACGTTAGAAAATATATTTTATCGAAATAAATATAACAGTGCCCAACCTTTCTGGCAAACTGAAGTTAGAACATGCGCTGTCTTTCATTTCAAAACAGGGCCCAACTAATATAACCTCAAGCGCATGCAGGCCGATTACATTCTACACATTCTACAGACTGAAAAAATGCATATCATAACCCCTCCATGGTTGTAGAAAAAGACTGCTTATAAATCACTGCGTAACAATAAAGGTTCAACTCTCCAACGCATGTGGTGATGTAAAACCAAACCAGGCTATTATTGTGCAGACTCTTACGTAAACCAACCATAAAATTCCAAGAGTAATTGACATTGCCAGCAACTGTGATTATGACTTTTAGCACCTAGAAAAGAGACTAAGGCAGTCTCTGTAAAGAAGTGTAAGATTAAATCGACGACCTTGCATTCTTATAAGCACAAACAGATTTAAGTGTATAATCTGAATGGGCCAAACATGTCTGAACCCGGGGCCAGTCTGGCGCAGACGACTTTATCCTCAAAGAACACACGAACAGTCTTAATCCTGCTTTGTCAAAATTGTACAAATGTACCTTTTCAACTCCCTAATACACAGATCCCATTTATTCCTTAAAATTTCCTTCATGACTAATTTGCTCATTTTTGCCTGATTATGAGAGTTCTTGGGAGGGTGTTTTGAGGTTTGTTTGGAAGGAAGGATTGCATACTACAGGAAAATGTGAGTTTCAGTACCAAACAATATCTTATGACATTTAAAAGCCTTTACAAATTGAATTTTTGAGGTGAAGTTTTATGGTAAATAGAGTAGATATAGTAACAGATGTGGTTTATTGGTGTGTGCCAGCACAAATAAAGTGTACATGTATGATATATATGTATATATATGTATATGTATATATATGGATAACCTGTTGCCACCCTCAAATATGACGAGGGGGCCTTTGTGGTTCAGTCGGTTAATGTGGTCGCTGTGAGTTCATGTCCAGCCTATGCTGGCTTCCTCTCCGACCGTACGTGGGAAGGTCCGCGAGCAACTGCCCGGTTTCCCCCCACCCTGATGCTGGCCGCCGTCGTATAAGTGAAATATTCTTAAACACGGCGTAAAACATCACCCAAATAAATCAGTCACTCAAATATGACGGCACAAGCTGACATGGCCGTTATCCGTGCGGAGCTCAATATTACACTGTAAAATTTGTTTGTAAATCTGCGGCTAAAATTTTGCATTTTGTAACAATAAAATTTACTGTATTGAAATAACATTAAAATAACTAAGCGGCTGTACAGTTTTGCTTAAATGTACCAGATAGGTTGCATATTTAGTGTTACAAAATGAACATGTCTCTGCCCTGTTCCTAAAGCCCTAAAGCCTCATAGTCTTTATTCCCTGGGAAAACTCCAGTCAAATTCCTGATAGGGCATGACAGATGAAATTTTTCGCAAATTTGACAAACAGCTGACAGGGGTCAACCTCACCCAGAAACAGATCAGTGAGCCCTCATTTATCAATACTTTTGCCTTGTGTGCATCCGCCTCCATTTCCTGAATACTTGGAATGAAACTTGGAATGAAGCCTGCCTTGCAAAATGATACCACCCATCAAGCAGAAAAAAATGAAAAGGGGCAGCCCAGGGAAGCAAAAGAAAATATCTCTAAAAACAGAAGGGGACTAGCTCGTCCCTTCCGACACAGAAGCATTAATTGTGGTGTGTAGCCATCTCACTCGACACGTAGATGTAAGGAGACTGCATACACAGGGGTCACATTACGGTAGATGGTATGTTTTTTTTAACAATACTCATCTCACTGAGTCGGTAAAAATAAAATGAATACTGTTCCTGTAAGAAGTGCATCAAAACTGTGGAGGCCCAAAATGAACGTTAGTCTCGGTGTTAAAACTAAATTTAGTGTAATTCTTTTGTAAACGATTCCTTGCGCGGGGGTAAAATTACACGAGAAGATCTGGTTTCTTTACAGTAGGGTTGGTAAATATAGAATAAAATAGGGGCGGTATAAATGTGCATCAAAAATCGCTGGTATCCAAATCGACCGCGAAATCTGCTGCAAAAAATACGCAAACTGATGTTACGATGCACGGAAATCTTTTTGTAGGCCTCCTTTACAAGACCAGTAAAACTAGCGTGGAAGGTGGTGTGTACGCTGTAAAGAGCATGGCACTTTTCACTCAACATTTATCATTTGAATACAAAGAATTTAAAATGTACTGGCATATACCAAAGCCAGATAAAAGAAAATTAGAACACGATAGACTACAGCACAAAGAGTAAAGCCAGAGAAGCAACGACAATGTGATCGTTGGCAAAGGATCAGACATAGCGGGCAGAAGAGGACGCATTAAATATTGTTGATAAATTCAGCAATAAACTTAGACAAACATGGATAAATGTTTTCACCGCGGGGGAAATAGACAAAGTTATTACACTGTGTGAGTCCCACCATAATGCTGACTCCCGTCGTATAACTGAACTATTCTTGAGTACGGCATAAAACTCCAGTGCATGCTGGCTTTCTCTCTGCCCGTACGCGGGAAGGTCTGCCAGCAACCTGCGGATGGTCGTGGGTTTACCCCAGGCTCTGCCCGATTTTCTCCCACCATAATGCTGGCCGCCATCGTAAAAGTGAAATATTCTTGAGTGTGGCGTACCAATCAAATAAATAAATAAATAAAACTCCAAGGAAATAAATAAATAAATAAATAAATACATAAATAAATACACGAGAAAAGAGCCCCCTTGCATCGCAACTTCGCTCGTTCGTATCGCATTTCCCCCTCTTCGCGTCGCCACTTCGCTCCTTCGCTTCGTCGCCTTTGCTATGACTTCATTACTCGCCACAACACTTACCAGACATACAGGTTGTAAGCTGCGCCACACAGTCCGTGGCCATGGGTGTACTGGTGCTAATCGCCACGACAGGGATCATCCCGCTGGAATACGTGCACAACGATCCCGCGGGGACGGACACCACATTTGACACCGAATCAAACGTTCCCTGGATGATCTGACCGCCGATTGGTTGACACTGGCCCACTCGTAAGGGGAGACCAATCGTGCAATGCATCAACGTCCTGTGTTGTATGGTACCTGCGGGACATACAGCTGAGAAGCAAAACATAACGGTAATTTGATTATTAAAATTTAATTAGAGTTTCTTTGGCTGATTAATTGATTAATTCCGTCTTGTATTGCTGAACACACAAGGAACAGGTTGAAACCGCTTGTGAGGCTTTGGTGACAATAAGCAGTCGACGACGTTCGTGTGGCCGCATGCGCAGGCTAGTGTTCGTTGAAAAGCACTTGTTTTCCACCAATATACTGTGCATATCTGTGCGTTATATTTATTTATTTATTTGATTAGTGTTTTACGCCGTACTCAAGAATATTTCACTTATACGACGGCGGCCAACATTATGGAGGGGGAAACCGGGCAGAGCCCGGGGCAAACCCACGACCATCCGCAGGTTGCTGGCACACCTTCCCAAGTACGGCCGGAGAGGAAGCCCGCATGGGCTGGACTTGAACTCACAGCGACTGCATTGTTGGTGAGTTCAGTTATATACGCTGCGTTATATGTGGAAAAGTTCTTCACTAAGTTGCCAATGGTCGGTGGTTTACACCGGGCAGTCCGGTTTTCCTCACTCCCCCCCCCATAAAACTGACCATCATCGTAAAACTGAAGACTTCGTGAGTATGACGTTAAAGTAACAGTAAAACGTATACCCTGAAAAATATATCTTCCATGAAATCTGTTGTTTGATTTTACCAGGAACATATTAATCTGTTAGATTAACGGAAATGCTATCTGTCAGCCCTCAAATAACGGACTTCACGGGTAGATGGTACATGAATTGATTGACAGATACAGGTTTACGGCTTAGTCCTTAAGGTGTAAGTGTTCTGGTCTGCATTCAACTTAATCGTGCCGAGGTTTCAAGTCAAGAGATCTATCGTCAGAATTTGTTGTCTCTATAATTCTCTCGGCAGTCGAATCAAATGTGTTTTGAACACAAGTCGGGACGTCGCTCAGTGGTTAAGATGCGCAATCGCCAACTGCTTACACAAGTGGCGCCAGTTCAATCCCGGAACCGAACACGGAATCTGATAATTGTCTGTTAAGTAATATAAGTAAGTTTATAGATGTCAAAAAGCGCACAGGACCATCTATATCGTATGTAAAAACTACCGTTTTCCGGATTCCCACAAGGGTTGCTCTTCATATATAACTACGGCCTCCGGGCATAGCTGTTATCTTGTTAGAACAGTACAATGACTAATGAGCCTCTCACCAATGCGGTTCAATACTGGTTGGCGTCCTCTCCGGTCGTACGTGGGGTCTGCCAGGAACCTGCGAATGGTTGAGGGTTTCTTCCGGGCTCTACCCAGTTTGCTCTCACCGTTATGCTACATCGCCGCCGTCGTATAAGTGAAATATTCTTAAGTACGACGAAAAAAAAAGAAGCAAAAAACAATCAAATACATAAATCATGCATAATTAGCTACTGTAAATCTTCAACCTTTTCATTCCTTAAAGCAGTCTTTAAAGGGTATTGCGAAGGCATACAGTTATTGTAAAAACAAAGCCAAGAGTGATTTGTTTGTGTCACCACAGATGTAAGCTTCACAAAACTGTAAGAAATATTTCTCTAGACCCTACAGTTCTCCTAGAAAATACTGAAATATTGCCTTCAGCGGTCGTTGAAAAGGTTGAAGAATTAGGGCTTTTATGTGAAACAGTGAACCAGTAACGACTCGGTCCAACTAGTTAGTAAAGCTCCAATTTTTAAACATTTCAATACAACGGTAATGGTTTACCTTTGGCGATCGGAATCGAGGTTACAATGTATGCCACCGCCACGATCAAACTCGGCTTGACAGCAAATAACATTTTAACCTGTAAAAGAAAATAGTTTGGGCTGCTGGCTGTGAAAAGTTAGCCTTTGTAAGGCTCAATGCAAATCAAATGGCACCCCCATCGGAGCCCCCCCCCCCTCCGATTCGACTTCGTGGATGAAAATGCGACTATATATATATGTGTGTGTGTGAGGACAGCGATCTTATAGAGGTCTACATACCATTGGCCAAAGAAAACAATCCGGTGCTATGGAATTCCAAAGCGGAAAGAATAAAAAAATGAAGAACATTAAGTAGATAACTAAATTTTGTTTTCGTTTTTAACGAGATTTGGACGACAATTATTTGAAATAATATATCCCAACAAATTTACTTTCTTATTGCAACACTTACTGTATGGCCACTTGAAAAATTTTGCTATTCCAAATATATTTCTCACCTTAAAGATACAGATTTATACCCAAGAATACACAGTCCATCCAAATTTTCATCCACAAGAAATCTACCCTACCAAGAAAGAAAAACTGCAGTGGCTTTTTCTGCAGGGGTGTGAATTCTATTTCCATTTATATGGTTATTATCACTCAAGGTTATTTTCAAAGCTTTAAACCCAAGCTTTAAACACAATATATAGCCCATACGATTTCATCCAAATTTTCATACACAAGAAATGTACTCTGCCAAAAAGGAAACACTGCATTGATTTTTTCTGCAGGTTCGTGAATTCTATTTCTATTTATATGGTTATTATTCCAGGTTATATTTCTGTTCCCATAGTCTCTAAACACACTGTCGCGTGTATCAGTTCGTATGAAATAACTGACTGCGCTGGTCAGCTTAACTTAGGGTTTCTTTCACTACTGCCTTGATGCTATACTTTGTTTACAATCATACACACAGTTGTTACACAACATCATATCACGTATATGACACACACAACTGTAACAAAATTTGTACACAAACTGTAACAGCTAACCTTTTGTGTATTAAAGGTATACAGATTGTGTATACCTGCAAAACAAAACATGTGTATTGCTGGTAAACGCTATCGTACACCTCCAGAGTACAAAAATTCAGATGTTCGATTTTGTTCCAATTGTGGGTATAGCAATTGTACACAGACGTATTTAGGGAGTGCGCATGCGCAAATACAAGGAAAAGGGATATCTAATTATCTAAATTCAGTACATTTTCTTTTGTTCGCTGTATATTGCCCGTATATATACATATATGTATGATACATAGGTCAATACTCACGATATCGACGCGTCGTTCGTCGTCTGGATACAGTCTGTCACGAGAGCGCGTGCTTTGTCTATGTCTTGGCGGTGTAAGCCTAGAAATACTTTTGTTTGCCACACGAAAGAAGTCACGTCTTAATTTTCGAAATAAACTTTTGACAGGCCAGATTTATATACAGTTGGTTTGTGCAGAACAACAGTTAGTTATACTGATTTTTTTAGTCATCAAATGGATTGTTATTGTCATGTATGAAAACAACGCATGCGTGAACTGGTGAGATTCCAGTAACTGTAACAAACATCTGGTGCGTGCAGTGGAGCTGTGGTTAAATAAAATTTTATGAAAGTCGGAGAAATTAAATGGCGGTAAAATTTAAATCAATAGCATTTCTCACGATGTCTGAATAAATTTAATTTGCATAACAAACAAGATTCTACTTCACATATAACAACTGCATGCATATATCGTATTGTATGACAATGCATGGAAGCAGAACTCTACACGCGTATATCAAGATCAATGCGCTGAGGCATAACATCCCTCTAGACAGTTGCGCGAACAAAAGTGGGCTAATTTGACAGCACAATAAAGGCTACATGTAACATCTGCGACATGCATCGATAATTCGTCTCTTTTAGCATCAGGACTACATTGTTTGAAGTAAAAGGCAAGATGGGGTTTGCATGCACGCAGCGGATGAGTCAACGGTCAAAGAGGATGCTGACCTCTTTACTCATTGAATCGTGGTCGGCAGGGGAAAAAGTTATTTTACAAAAACTAAAAATTATTCTGCTACATTTAACATAATATTACGTGTCCTTAATGATGCTATAGAACAGATTATGTATACTACAGCAAGTTTATGTTATGGGCGATACAACATATGGCTGAGTGGTTTATCCCACTAGTGCAGTGTACGATTCAGTTGCCTCTCATCTGGTGTAAAACCCAGGTGCCTCTTAACAATGCAATCGCTTTGAGTTCAAGCCCAGCTCGCGTAGGTTTCATCCGGGCTAAGTTCGCTTTCCTAGCATCATACACTGGCCGGCGTCGAAAAAGTGAAATATTCTTGAGTACGGCGTAAAACACCGATGAAATAAATAAAATAAATAAATAGCACAGTATTCCGTTGAAATATATAATACGACTGGTCGGTCATGTATAGAACATGATAATTTGGAGCATACTATTCTACCTTTCCTCAGAAAACATGGCATTCTGTCTAACATGTTATAACGGTATAGCATGCCGTTATATTATAACCCAGCGTCAGGTGGAGGAGGACGGGCCGATGTTTATAGGTTACACGAGATCGTATTCGCAGGAAGTATGCACGACATCGCCAATGGCATATAGGCCCAACTTCGTCTGAAGGGCCAGTGAAAAAAGTGACGTTGGGCCAATGGCGTAAGCCAACCGCGGGCCGACAGCGGCAACGCCCTTTATGAGACTTGATCACTTCTTCGTGTCATCGTGCTACATGCATACTCTGAAGGTGTATGCATGTAACTTCTGAAATTTGACTTGATCGACCACCTAACAATAGGAATAATGCAATAATAAACAGGTATTCCTACATAAAATTTATTTATTTATTTATTTGATTGGTGTTTTACGCCGTACAAAAGAATATTTCACTTATATTTATTTATTTCTTTAGTGTTTTAGGTCGTTCTCAAGAATATTTCACTTATACGACGGCGGTCAGCATTAAGATGGGGGGGGGGGGGGATTCGGGCAGAGCCCGGGGAAAACCCACGACCATTCGCAGGTTGCTGACTGACCTTCCCATGTATGACCGGAGAGGAAGCCAGCAAGAGCTGGGCTTGAACTCAAAACGACGGCATTCGTGAGAAGCCCCTTGGTCATAACGCCGCGCTGACGCCCTGTATCCCCTCGGCAACGGAGTCCCCCTCCCCCCATATAAGAGTGTCCTTTTATTTTTTATACAAATTTATTCCACACACATAACCAATAAGGCGCTTCATTTCAAATGGCGCAACTAAACTGCTAAGCAAACTTGTGTGTTTCAGCCAAATGGAAGGATTCAATGTTAATTTGACTTCAGTTGAGTGCAACATACATGTTGCATGAAATATTCAGTTAATCCCAAGCAAGTCACGCAATTTGCACTTTGTATGTCATATATATACGCTGATGTGTTATGTATCCAGCGTTGTAATGTGTATATGGATCGTATAGATGTACATTGATGGGTATATTATTTATTTATATATTTTATTGTGGTTACCTCTCAAGAGGTATTATTTATTTGAAATTTTTTAAACATTCTCGAATTTAAGTAAAAGCTGTTCTGGATCAATCACTGCAAGTAGGCCTACATATCTTTCCAAGAAAGATAGGCCAAGCAAGAAGGATTGCCAGGCAAGAAACATGGTGTTGAGTATGATCGCCACATTGGATATATGAACAGTTGCAATCAAAGGGCAACTGAAACTGTTGAGTACTTCTCTTTGCAGGAATCCGTCCTAATCTTAACATTTTATACGTTTTCTTCGTTCTTGGGTGGTCCCATTATTGATCCAGAACTCCCATCTCGATTGACGGATGGTACTAACGCCGGTTTCGACGCCACCGTCCTTCAGCCTGTTCAATACGGCCCAGAAGTCCACCGTCACTGGCTTGCCAAAGTTATGTGGTTTTCTTCAAGCCTCCAGTTTCCACGCTCCACAAATCCAACAGACCGCCATCGTGTGAGTGAAATATGTTCTTGAGTAATTGTTAAACAACATTTAAACTAATAAATATTCATTTTACTCCGCACAGTGCTATATAAAAAATATCAGAAGGCATATTACAATGGGGAGTTTATTTCCATATCTATGTGACCCTTTTTAAGGTCAAATTCATACTTTACAACATTATGCATTTTATATCCCTGATACAAAATGTAACAATATAAAGTAAATGTGCTAGAACTGTAATAACAACGTAGAACAATTAAGTCACCAATTTTTACCGCTCACTCTAAAATGGCTGTCGGTAAACCAACGTCATAAGTTGAACAAACACAACCTGGGTGCAGCACAAGTGCATTTAAGTATCTGGTAACAATAATTATATTAGAAATGATATGTGTAGGGCAGGCAAACCTATGTAGAGATTAGGAAAAACTAACTTTACAAATTTTAACGTCGTTTGAAACTATACTCTTAATTATATGGGGGTTCGAATAGAAGCATGAAGGACTATATAACAATATGAATTCCAGACCACATAAACACAGTATTACATACCTTATATCTTCTATATCGGGCATCTAACAATCTGAACATACCAATATACCCTTCCATTTTAAGTCCACTTAAAAGCAGTTAATTTCATCTAAAACAATTGGTCTCATTTTCAATTGAAGATTTCGGTTTTATTCAAAATTTTATTGGACCATCAGACCTATACTGTTACCACTGTAACTTTAATGCGTCAACTTCATTTTTTAACATCATTAGCATCACGGAGTCTTCACTTCTCATAGTAGCTTCGTAAAAAAATATTTGACATTTAACATTATATAGGCATCGTCGTGATTTTGTAAAATACCAACGTGGCAAAAATTTCGAAGCGTTTTGGCAATAGATTTGTGTTCGGGAATACTGACAGCTTGTTAAGTCACAATAATAAACGTGTAGATGGTAGAAATCTACGGGTTCACCCAGGGGATCAATCTATGTTCATAAAGAATTCATCACGATTTACCAAAAAGAAAAAAACATGACCGAGGCATAAATGTTCATTTATTTATATATACATAACACAGTCATCTAAAAACAAACGGATCTTATTGCCCAATTTAAACCATAAATCTATATTGAGGAATGAAAAAAATGGAATATGAACCTTGTTCACGAACTCAAATGTGAACCGAGACAATGGAATTTTTAGCATGAACCCGACTGAAATATGAGTCGGCACCATGGAATTTAAATCTTGAACAAAAGCTGATATATGGACAGATAAATTGGAATTACTTGAACCCCAACTAAAATAGGAGTCGACGCTGAAATTCGAAGCTTGAACCTCGACTGAAACGGGAGCAGACACATTAGAATTTGAAGCCTGAACCTCGCCTCAAAACTGAGACTAGACATTGGCATTTGAAGCTTGAACCTCAACTGAAATGTGAGCTGAGACAATGAAATTTTTAGCTTGAACCCAGGTGGATATGTGCACAGAGAAACTTGAATTTCTTGAACCCGACAGGAATGGGAGTAGAGACATCAAAACTTGAAGCTTGAACTTAAACTGAAACCTGAGCACAGACTGGAATTATCAGTCTGAACTCCTGACTTAAATGTGAGCCGCCAAGCTGCAACTGAAATCTTGAGCTCAGGTTAAAATGTAAGCAGAAACATCGGAATTGTGAGCCTGTCCCTAAACCAAGTTTGAAGAGAGGCTGAACTTTACATGGAAAGTTTGAGCGGCAATTTCAGTTGAGACAAGGGACGTCTTCAAACCAAGAATTCTAGAGAGGCATACAAATCTAACCAACCAAATAGAGCCGTAACTATCCCTCGACAGCTTTACTCATAACTCATACATAAACGTTCCGTCTTTAAAAAAGCCAACCAGTCAACTACGGCCCAAGTGAAGATCACCACGCAGATTTGTGCCCCTCACCCTTTCATTTGTCAGGAAAATACAAGGTTAATATTTCCTTCCTTTTATCAAATTCCAGAAGTCGTCTGGATTCTTAAAGATTATACCCATGCGCAACGCCTTACACAGACCTTCAGACAATTTTTACTTTCAGGTGTAATTCAGAACAACCCCCCATGTGTTCAACGAAAAAAAATTACAAATAATGAAATCTATAACAAAAAAAATATTTTCACTATCACATAATCTATCTGCAATATAGGTAATAATGTGCTAACAATAGATATGAAAGACTTTCCCTTTAGGACTTCTCCAATCTCCCTTCCATTTTAGACTTCTTACTATAGGCTTGGCCATTAGGCCAAAACATGGCTTTACACAGCATTAACAAGCTTACACAACAAAAACTGATACAGTTGTTTAAAGAGCTTAAAAACCTTTTTTTTTGAATGAAAGCACGAATGTACTTCTGATATGCAGCAGAAAATAGATTAAGTCAGGTCGGAATCAAGCACTGTACAAAAACACAAACCACCATCCATAAATTCAAAACATTACATTAAACACAGATGCTCTGCATTAAAAAAAACAAAATGTTGCAAACAAATTGCAGGTGCCCCCTGTCGGACAGCAGTGATCATTATTTTTGTAAATAAGCTGCAAAGCCCTGGATCCATGAATTGTGGCAAAAAACACCCAAAAAGCGAACTGGTGAAAGTCTTTCAACAAAAGCGGTCTAAGTATTGTAAAACATAAACTATACTGAGAGGATATCCTAAAACAAGTGACGTATACACACAGACTTATAATATACAACTATATATTTAGCATTCTGAGTTTTCACTCAGTGAATGAAAGACATGAAAGTGCCACAGGGTAAAATGGCAAAGCGGTTTGTCTTGGAGAATGAGTAATAGCCAGGCACATGTAAAGAGGAAAAAAGTTCACACTGATATTTCCTACTTAAGGAATGGTTCGAGCGTACCCATATTAAAATATATACAATGTAAAGCACATTGTTACAGGATGACAAAAACTTTACAAAACAGGCTAAAATTCTCATTTGGGAAAAGGCATGAATACGCTGAATTTTAAGCAAACTCAACTATGATTTAAATGTATGGTCCCGATTTTCATTATATTACATAACTGGAATGTCTGCAACTTAAACACCATTGTATCAAAAAAGAGAGGTACACAAAAGGGTCAAAAATAGTTTTAATATAACTCTGAAGGACTGCAAAATTTCACTACCAGCATCATTTTGCCTTGCAGCAGGGTTTTACGAGAACGTGGTCTAACAAACGAGAGTACAGTATAAAACATTGGAGTTAAACACACTATTGAACGTTGTCGATTTTTTAGTTTTTCTCCACTTGGAAGAAGGCCAACTTCACAGTCCTGGTTCCACCATTTCAGAATTGGGCTATTGTGTCTGAATTTCTTTGACATTTGCCATTGTATGAAGGCTTTACTTATAGGAGGGCTTTAAATGTAAGCTTCACAAAAAACACACACACTTGCCCTCGGCAAAACAAACAGTGCAAACTGAGAGAATTCTGCTGTCATGGCTGAAGTTGGCTAACTAAAAACCTCCACATCCCCTATATATATATATATACTCTGGTGATCCTTTTGGCAAAAACTCGAAAATACATTTGAACGCAATTTATGAAATATTGAAAATTCATTTCCATTTCATCAAACAATCTTGAGAAATTAACAGTGACGTAAATGTATTATGCCACAACAACAGAACCTAAAATACTCCAGAAATGGAATTCAAAGTTTCCGAACAAGTGGGACATGGTCCACTAGTGCAATATTTTAAAAAGGAGAACTGTGGTGACTGCCGTTGTCTATCTTCCTCAAATGTCATCTCAAAATGGCTTACATTTTCCCATAATTTTTTGTGGAAATAATAGATAATGCATCAAACGAACGATTTCAATGTATTCCTGATTTTTACATGTTACATGACAAAAAAAGGTGCCATTCTTTCAAATTTTCACCATCGGTGAAAGCTCACCCCATTTAACGAGGAGTTTGAACTCCTTTGACACAATGCCGAAGTATTTGTTAGGAAAAACAGCCCATTTTTTTTTAAAAAGAAGTGATAAGCTGAATGGCGACTTACATGAGAAGGGCTGTGCAAAACAAGATGTCTTCTCCACATAACATCCCGTCTCATACAATCTAAAAGCAGCATTAAGATTTCAAATGATCATATTTCTTAAACTAGTGAGCGCTTCTGAGTAAGCTAAAAATTTCCCTTTGTTTAGATCAGAAAAGATCTCTGTTTACCTTGGGTAGACACCGTCTTGTGGGTTGATACTCATATGTTGCACCTCGCAGAAAAAACAAACACAGCTAAACAATATATTACTTATTGTCATCTATGAATTGGGTACCAGTGCTTAATGTTTGGCAGGCAATTATTGCATGTATACATGTCAAGATTAATACTTATACCGTGTCATCCACATGAACACTTGTGGCCTGCACAGAAGGAAAAAAACATCATTGTTAAATGTCTACAGCAGTTCCAAGTTTGGCAAACTGGAAATAACAGGCATACATGCAAAGATGTAGATTAAAATAACATTAATTATGATTTGAAAAAAAATACTTCAGATTAAGATCATCTGTTGCTTTTTTGTAATACAACAAATATACTACACCTAATCTTCTTATCTTTTTTCTTGTTTGTTTGGGAGGTGGAGGGGAGGGGGAGGGGAGGGGGAGAAATCTCAGCTTCAATATCAGATCAAGAAATGAGACTCAAATGGCCCTCCATTGTACACATGCTTTTGCTCTCGTCACATCAACTAGAATATCAATGAAACAAAACTAGTTTT
This sequence comes from Acanthopleura granulata, assembly GCA_016165875.1. NCBI lineage: Eukaryota > Metazoa > Mollusca > Polyplacophora > Chitonida > Chitonidae > Acanthopleura > Acanthopleura granulata. The sequence goes on along the minus strand of JABBOT010000016.1, from coordinate 3,379,057 downwards.
AAAAAACATGAGTATAAATCTAATAAATTCCAGCATTGAGAAAGGAAGCATTTAGAAAGAATTGTTTTTGAAAAAGTATTGATATTAAAACAAGTCCACACACATTTACTTACACCAACCATAACCCCATATGCACAATGGCAATAGCTGTTGCCATGGCAACGCCAAACCAAGTGTAGCAAGTCTGAGGATCTTTGGGCATATACTACGGCAAAATGAAGACAACACATACATTTTTATGTAAATTATCACATTTATATATGTAAATGATATACAACCTGTTTGTATTAAGGTTATTAAAGGGCGTCATCTTTGAAATCCAGGATTTAAATATTCCCATCAGAAGTTGTATTTCAGAAAAACTTTTGCCACATATTAAAAGAGACAATTAAAATACTGGCATACTTGCATGATGAGACATGAAAGAAGGATGCCATATACCAGATGGGGACCATATGTTATTTACAAATGATGTTTTTATAATTTTTTTACACCGTAAAAAAATGTACAACTTTGCATCTTTATCAACAATAACAAAATAACACATATACAACAGATGACCATTATTAAAACTAATCTGTAGGAATCAGAATCCCGGTCTTGTGTTTCAACACATGTCGAAAATCGACCTGCTCTGGGGAGGGATCACGATTTCGACGAATTGTTTTCGACCAATCAATGTTCGTTCGGCGCAGCTGCGCACGGAAATTAAACACAGCTTGTCCCTCTTCTGAGTCTTGTACTAACTCGGGTTCGAGAACGGCTTGGTAGCGAGCAAACTTTGGCGGAAAAGAATGTCTGGAAGACAAGAAAACGATTACTGATTTATTTGATTTGTATTTTGTTTCAGATGTAGCCTGCTGTGACAAGGTTATTTCATTCAAACTACATGTATAACTTAAGTTTACATCACTTGTCATCAGCTACGTATGTAAGACTTACCCTAAAAGATCTATAATTCCATCCATAAACTGCTCATTTTTTTTTCTTCCAATTCTGAGAGTTCTATTGCTTTTAGAAGGAAGAGTATCACATAGAAGGTAGGATAACATCCTACTGAAAAAATGTGAGTTTCATCACCAAAAGTGATTTAATTTATGACCTATTTATGGCTCCATAGATGCATTTTTTGGAGGTAAAATTTAAGAACATTTTATACAGTATTGTGTATTTCCCTTTCATGCCAGTTCTACCTGGAGGTGCTCCACATATACCAGATGTTGAGAAAACAGTTCAGCAGTTCACAGCTTTGGGGCTCTTGTATGTTGCCGAATTCATTGTGTATCTTCATTTAAAAAATGGACATACCACCTCCACCCTTCAATTATTTTCTTTAATGTTTTTTTGCAGCAATATCTATGTAAGCATACATGTTCATAGTTTTATTTACGTCACACACGGCAGTTTACCATTTCTGAGCCGCTATGCTATTCTCCCAACTTCCATTATACCGTAAATGACCTAAAATTTCGACCAAAACATGACAAATAACTCTATTAATGAAATGTTACTTTTGTGTTGAAACTTACACCTTTCTAGCAACATACACTGTATCATCTTATCTATCTAACCAATCATAAAAACACCTTTCCAAGCCCAACGGCAACTCTCAGAATCAGGAAAAGTGAGCAATTTGACCTTGGAAGAAATTTCAAATTCTCCTTATCAACGAAGACCTCATAATTACCTTTTGTCTTCCTCCTCGGGCACTGACACAGGTGACAAAGAATCAGAGTTGTCAACATCTACATGGCTAACAAACAGGTCTAGTGATCTCCCTTGCGAGACACTCTCTTGTGCCAGATGTTTAAAGCTGTTCCCTTTCTTCCTTTCTGTTCTCTTCTGCCAAAGTGCCACCACTGATCGTGCCGTCTCTTCCTCCAACTGCGCCTTCAAATCCTCCATTTTGAGTTCCCCCAACATTTCAGAGCGTTCGGTTTTCGGGTCCTCTTCAATTTTATGATATCCATTGACCGGAATTACAGTAGCCCCGTTACTAGGTCTGAAAAGTCCAAAAAATCAGTATGAATTACTAATTTAAATGCAATCAGCAACAATTATAGAGAAACTTTTATTCTGCAATGAACCATTATGACAAAGCTTGAGTAAATTTTTCTTTCCACAAAATGAAAATTCCTGTTTAATAGGCAAAAGAAAATTGCAAACAGTTCAAGCAAAACAGCTTACATGTACTAGAAACTGAAGAATCATGCCAAAAAAAAAAAAAAAAAAATGCAGAGATTTGGAAATTACTGCATTCAAAACATTTTTAATAATTCATTTATCAGATTGCATCACTGTAACTGAACAGGTAGAGAAGAGTAAATACTGTAAACAACCTAAAATTTCGCTCCCTCAAAAGTAACTTTTTAGAGCCATAAAAACTCTCAGAATCAGGAAAAATGAGCAACTTCGTCATGGACGAAATTTTAGGTAATACAGGAGTAAATGGTAAATGTACATGTGAAGCATCGCAAAGGGTATCAGGTACTTGCAACAAAAATCAAATGGAAAATGAATAATGGAAATAAAGCACAAATAAGATACACAGTTGGTTCCTTGTTTCCTGTGACCACCTGTATGCCATTTCAATTTTCACTCCAAACAGAGGAGATTATCATAAAATCTAGCCGAACAATGGTAATGGAAACTGTTCTAAATTATTGTGATGGGAAACAAGGGATCAACTGCCACAGGCCAGACACAAAACCCATGTTAAAACTACATATAGAGCTGTTAAACCAAAGGGACAGAGTGATGTCTTTGTGAGTAATAATGGGCTAGCTGTTGGTTGGCGAGAATTACAGGATTCAGTGTAAGGTTTCAGCCGAGATACCGCATCAAATAATCAGGGCCCAACATCGTTCAAATTACCTAACACACGCTTCGAATTCACACCCACTGAAACCTACATGCCAGCAAATTCTGTCACTCAGTCTAGGCCAAACACCTGTTTTCCAGACATTTCCATTTCATGATTATATTACAAAGTCACTTCAGCAAACGATGCTGTCAGTTTAAATACATGTCGGTCCAATGGAAAGTGACAAAATTTACATGTTTGACAAATCTATACATGTAGGTTTTGTAGGCTATCCTGGCCTTTTGATTGACTTAGAACAAGACAAGAATTGGGAGTACTGTAAATGACCTATAAAGTGCACTTTAAAAGGCAAATAAATGGCATTATAAATTTCACGTCTGGAGCTGAAATTTACATTTTTCAAGTAGAATATCATCCCGCCTTCCAAATAAACTCCAAAACAGCTTTTTACAATCAGCAGATCTCTCAAAATCAGGAACAACGAGCTATTTGGTCATGGACGAAATTTTACATCATTTAGGGTATGTGCTTAGTAGAGTGTGAGCAATGGACAATCTTTTCACATGTACCACTATATAGCATAACAGGTTAGATACAGAAAGAGGATCAAACAAATAAACTGATTCATGTTCTTTCAATTTTCCCTGATTCACAGAGTTCCAGTGATCACAGAAAGATGTTTTGAGTTTTGCCTGAAAGCGGGGAATAATATCCTACTGAAAAAAAACCAGAAGTTTCAGTTCCCGGCCAGCAATACCCTTATTCTTCAACCTTTTCGAATATGAAAGAGCAACTTTCAGTGCAACTTCTGCATATTTTTAATTTGATTTTGGAGGCAATACTACATTTGCTCAATTGGTCAGTTTCAGGGCTTCACAATAAGTAAAACTTTATCAGTCAACACAGAATAATGCCTTCAGAATATGCTTGAATAAATGCCTTGCCAACATGTGAAAAGGTTGAAGAATTACAGCAATACTTTGTAACATTAATTTGCCTCTAACAATGCACTTTTGTGGGCCACATTTTAGGTCTGTTAGGGTAAATACAGTAGATGTACTACAATAATGTTAAATGAAGCAGATAGGCATGTGTATGAGGGGTAGAACCAAAGACTCAGGGAGTTGGTAACATAAAAAGAAAAGACAAAACTGAAAAAGGGAAAGAAACAAACTTTATGGCAAATCTGGGGAGCTAAATCAACAGATGAATCAGTGATGCATATTAATGAGTTTCATGAGAATCACAACCAAACTATCTCATGCGGTGTTACAAAGGGGAGATAATTCTTTTGGCTGAGGGTCCTGAATGGCTATGTTCATTAAATTTCAAAACTTATCTTCTTAACTTACATGTTGAATTAGGCCCCATTTTCCCCTAACAAGCAAAGTTATGCTAATCCTGCCTACCTATAAACTGATTAGTTCTACTTTTCTAAAATTCAAGACATTTTAAGCGCCTGGAAATCTCCAAAAATACAAATTAATTTGTCTCCATCCCATTCAAAGAATATTGAGTATTACTAGTAGTATTTTCTTTTAAAACTGAAACAATTTGATGCAGAGTTTTCTTCATTCCACAATCTCATTCACCAAGAGAATTACATGGACTCAGAGTTGGCCAGAATATGAATCGTGTTAAAGAGAATACAACAGAGATGTTGGGAAAAAAAAAAAAACAGATCAGGGAAAATCCCTTGAAAATTTTGCTATTATTTCCAGACAGACCAAATAATTACTGTTTGCAAAACATCAATCTCTCCTGTGCACAGATTACATTTCAAGATCAGTGACAGAGTTGGTAAAATTTGTACTGTGGTTTGCTTAATAACTTTTACACACCTGAGAATCAATTTAACAGGTTTGGGTCTGGTGTTCTCTGAAAAGCATTAATCTGATCTATTCTTGGTTCTGAGAAAATTTAATATGATAAGCACATATGGATTTTTTGCCAAAATCTCCAATATGTAGCCTCTTCAAAGCAGAATACATATTGAGAAAGGAAAAAGAAACCGAACAAGTTTGAATAAGCAAGATTGCGCCACAAATGGACAGTGTTTAGCACAAACAAAAAATATGAACAGGTCACAGGTCCAATTTAAACAGATACAACACTTGGACATAGCTGACATTACAAATATTTTGACAAGTTATTCGTCACACATCTATACATGTACATACAGGGTTAGCTCAACATACACAGACAGTGTGATTGTTTTAATAGTTATTGAAATGTGGCCAAACTCATCAAGATAACAGAGTTAATTAGGTACAACATAAAGTAGTCAGCTAGCACTTTATTATATCTTCTCCTTCCACCATCTATGTAATGTTTATATTCATCAGAAATTAAGCTATATGAATGTATTGTTAGTAGAATTCATGCATAATTTAATATAAATCTTCACATCCACCTTTATGTGAAAAAAAGAAAGTATTGTTATTTATTTTTTTTTTTACTAACTCAGTTCGCTGATCCATTTGAGCAGGGGAGGTCACTGCCACTTGACTAACAAATTTTGGAGGAAGCTTTTCAAGGGGAGGTAAATACAGAAGGGTTATTTTTTCATCCGTTTGACAACTGTTCTCCGTGCGTTCCACATGACGACGGCTCTTTGATTTCCCCTTTGACCTTGGCCGTGACCTTGGCTCACTTGATTTGCTGTGAAATTTAAAATGGCATGCAATGATTTTCAGTGGATCTAATAAACTTTCATTTTTATAAAGCTTCGATCATGTTCCTGAAGTAAGTTGGGACTTTGCAAAGACACTCCACATTTTTTGGATGAACACATGAACGTAACTTGAACAATTAAAAGAACAGACAGCCTATAAATAAGTACACATCATGAAAAAGACCATTTCATGCCGATTCCAAACTTGCTCTTCATTATTTCTCTTTTTTTCTCATTTTTTTTTTATAGTCACTGTGATTAAAACAGAAACAAAGATTAAGGTGCTACAGTGGACCTTTTGGACCATATTGAACAGGTTGAAGTATTATGCTGACAGCACAAATACCACAGATAGATCTTCCCCCATACTACCGCCAAGGAAACCATGTGAGAGCCCGGCTTGAACTCACGGTGATCACATTGGTGAGAGGCACCTGCGTCATTATGCTGCACTTAGCATGCTAACCCTCTCGGCCTGGTGGTCCCTGATAATGCTATATGACCCCATTCTACATGACTATGCATGTAGTACAATACCTCTATCTGTACTGAAATGAAATGTGGAAATACAACAGTTGCAGTGTATTCAGGAGCGAAAAAAGAATCCGTGCCGTCACTGTTCTTCACCTTGTTCAATACGGCACAAATACTCCATCGTAGAACCAGAACGTTTTTGAAACTTTATTCACAGCAAAAAGTACATGCTAAAAAAAAGTACAATAAAGACACATTTGGAATCTGCGTAAGATGGTATTTCCGATGACATGTACTTTATTTAGAGGTGGTCTCCTCCTTTGATGCAATGATGCACAAATATAATGCACAAAGACAACATCACGCAATGTACGTGTTATTACATGTGTACAGAACATCACGAAGCAGCAAATATAAAATGGCAATTTCATTAAAATCAAACAACATATAAACATACATGCATTTCACTTCATACAACAGCACTTAGGCTTACGGACGGCGAAAACGGAGGCAAAATACTGCAGTGTATAGGTCCACTGCAAGACTGACAAAAGAAACTGCCAACCTTGAACACACCAACACAGGTGTTTCAAGATCGGACGTTGCGACGTCATGGTGATGTCCCTTTGTGACAGGGTGTTCTGCCTTGAAAGTGACATCTGGTACATTACCAGTTATATTACCTGCCTTATGACAGGTCATATACAAAAACTACCATGTTTGCGACTGGAGAAGCCTATCAAAAAAAATGTGACCTATGAGTGAAAGGGATGCTGTGTTGTCGAAACAATGAGGTCTACATCGCAACATACAGGTCAATAAATACGCAAGGTAACTCCAAAGAAATTCATTCTCACGTTCTGCAAATGTCTGCTTTAACTAAGTCATCCCCAGGAGAAATGTGCAACATGTGTGAGGTGTCATAAAGCCAAGCGCGATTAGAACAAAAGAGGTTACATAAATTGCTATGCTGGAACCAATGACCTGAAGTCAGTGAGGACGTAACAAAGATCTGGTACAGTGAATTAATTCATCCTGCGCATGCCCCTAGGGCTGCAGTGATTAGCGCCACCTGACATCAGGGGGTGGGAACAAGCCAGGTTGGAGGCAAATCGATGCATTTTAGTATGGGTATGTATAAACAATGATGAAAATTATCAGCAAAACATGGTGTGAATTTTACGCCTTTCCTTGTAAATCCTCGTCGATAATGGATATTACTGGCATCAGACAAAATCTTCTGCTTCTGATTGGACAGCAATGGTCACGTGGTGGACGTGTATAACTTTATACCCTGCAGCAGATGCTCTCTGTCTGATGACTCAACAGAATCAGAACATTATGATGTAACAGTTACAATGTGACTCACCAACAACACAACGTCCCAAAGGAATGTTGACACAACATTTTCAATAACGTTATAACATCATAATTCTCACATCACCGCTTGGTAATTCAAAGCTCCTTGACACGACAGGAAATTACCATCGAAGCTCCTTTTGTTCTTCAAGAAACAAATTCAGTGTAGTTAGTAGGGTTTCCCGTGGGATAAATTCCTTATATGGTTACTGAGTGAAAGGTTACGAAACTATATGGGGTCAACAAACCTAATATTGGGCTCGGCTGATGCCTCACCCAATATGAGTGTTACAGACCCCATACAGTTTCATATCCTTTCACTCAGTAGCCATGTAACTAATAACATGAGTTAGTCTGTATAACCATGATTTTCCATAAATCGACTACTTCACGTCACAAAGGGACATTACTATGATGCCTTAAAGTCGCAACTCAAACTCCATGCTGTATGGCATTTTCTCATAATGAGACACGAGCGTAGATAATCTGGCTTTTGGTGCGTACACAACATGAACTACAGAAGTGAGAAACTGTAAGGTTAACAACAAAGCCACATTCTCAAAATGGACATCTTGATAAAGTGCAACAAATTACAATAAAGTGCAACAAATTACAATATTTATGATTACAATTTTACCAGCAAAAAACAATAGGAAAGAAATACATGGAGGCATTGCAACCTGAAAGTGTGCAAATTTGCAAAACTGCACAGATCGATCCTCCATGCTAATTTTTGATAAAGGGCAAAACAGAAATTGGATGCACATGCAGTGCAGTATTCAGCAACAACTACAAAACCAAAAAGTGGAACAACTACAAAATCAAACAAACCGTCCATCAATGTTTTTTATGAGCCTCTTCTTTGATAGTAGGCAAAGTAGCATAGAGATGCTCTTGCGAGGCACTAAACGAGCACCCGTATCTTACAGGTATCTGCTCATACCTTTGAAAAAAAAATTGCAAATGGAACAAAATTTCAAACAAACAAAAAGAGGAAAACTGGTGCATATTAAGGCTTAAAAATGATAAAGAAAACAAAGACTAAAATATCCAAAAATCTGATTCTGTTCAATGGATGCCAACCTTGCAAAAAACTGACTTCTCAACAGTGAAGGGATATGACCATGTACATGAATAACACAGATCAGCTTTATACATCATGCATGCATGTACCTTGACTCACTTGAAGACACTTGTGTTCTTTTCGCGGTTTCCATACTTTTGAAGATGAGCCCAATTTGCATATGTGCATTAATTTCTATGTATAAACAAGGTCTTGAGGTGACATATTACTTTTCCCGAGAGAGTTTCTCTCATTACATATTCATTCCAGCTTCTAAGAGTTTTATGTGGTTCTTTGTAAATTTTTCCTTGATACATAAAAAAGTATTAATTCTTATTTGTATTGATCGAGGTAATAATCTGCTGTGACCGGTTGTATACTATGTAAATGTCTAAATGCAATTATGTATATTTTAATTTGCTGTGACAGGTTGTATACTGTGTAAATGTCTAAATGCAATTATGTATTTTTTAATTTGCTGTGACGGGTTGTATACTGTGTAAATGTATAAATATAATTATGTATTTTTTAATTTGCTGTGACGGGTTGTATACTGTGTAAATGTCTAAATGTAATTATGTATTTTTTTCTTTCATACATGTTCAAGATTTGCTTCCCTTTGTAGAAGACAATGAACTATTCTGTACATGCAAATCTTAACACATTCTACTACAGGTGGATCAAAAAAAAAAAAAAGGTACTGAACTTCACTCAAACATCTATTCTAAGAAGTATGAAGTAATAAAACCATAAAAACTGTAAAAAAAAAACAAATGAACAAACAAAATCTAACTATTAAAGACACGTACCATAGGAACTAAAGTCTCTAAATTTACATGGAAGTTAGAATAAATTTATGACAAATTACCTTTGTTCGGCGTTTCCAAGAGTCTGCTGGCGAGCAGATTCGAGGGGTGCGTCCCAGGGGAGATTTGAGTAACTTTCGCTCTTAGGCATGATGGGAAGGTACAGTCCTCTTGCATCCTGAGGTTTGCTATTGTGCGACAAAAACATGTAGGCGGACAGTGTGAGTGACAAAACATAGTGAAATTACAAATTCATGAGAAAGGTATAAAATCATCAAACAGTGCTATATTATAATAATAATATATGATAGTCCCAGTGTGAGAGAGATCCAAACATTTCACAAGCCAAATTGATTGTGAATTACATGTACTTGTATTGGTTAAAAGATCACATTTTTACAAAGCGCATGTACACACCATCTGAAAGGCAATTTCATGTTCATTCCAAGTGTGATCATTATTTTTTGGCATTTTTATTACTGTTATTAAAACCGAAAATAAAGACTGATGTGCTCCATACTGAAGTACAGTAATGTCAGATTCTTTTTACCTGCAATACATCCTCTGATTGCTATATGTCTACGTTCTCGTTAAATATATAAGTAGTACAACAACTGTATCTGTATTTAATGTGGAAACATAACAGTTACAACATGTTTAGAGTCAAAAAAGAATCTGTGACCTCACTGTGTTTCAATATGGCCCAAAAAGTCCAACATAGCATGTCAATCTTTACTTTCGTTACTTTAATCACTGTACAAAAAAAAATTCCAAAAAATAATGAAGACCATATCTGTCTTTCTGATGGTGAGTACTTTCTAAAAATGTGGTCTGTTCTCTTCAATGGAGTCAGATTACATTTAGTTATGGGAATATAGTTTTAAAAAAATTTTTTTTTTTTTGGAGAAAATTTGGACCACTACACACAGGCAGACACTGGGTGTACCCTACATGTACTTTTCGTGACCCAAAAAAAAGAAATAATAATAAAAATAACAATAATAAAATTGAAAAACAATGCAATAATAATGTGCAAACTGCCCAGGCTTAAAAAGAAATTAACATAATAATGGTAATTTATGATAAATTATAGACAATAATAATAATAAATAATAGCTACATGTATATAAGTTTACAAAATTAACCAAATGAATCTAGAAAACAAAAAGCTAACTTGTTTGCAGGCAAAAAATGAAAACTTATTATTAAAAATTTCAAAAATAAAAGTGCTAGTAATGATTAAACATTACTTCTTTGTGATAAAAAGACTGAATGTATATGGTGTCTCATGGCATTAGCAAATCACACGATGTGCTGGACAAAGCTGTGTGCTGGAGAGTGCAGAACAAAACTCATGCATGTCTATTGAACACCTAGATGATATACAGTGGACATCCAGGACATTGTCCCTCTCTTGACAGTTTGTTCATACAGCATACAACAAAACCACCCAGGTGCAAGAACGAATTTATACGCTCATGTGTGCTTCTCTTTGTTTATTTGGGGCAAATTGGTATCTTGGTAACTTGACTTGTAGTATTTCACATTTCCGTGCGATCATATCAATCCTCAGCCCTATGAATTTACTTATTAATCTATTCATTAGATTTGTACTCAAGAATATTGCACTAATACGTCGACGGCCAGCAGTAGGGTGAGAGGAAACCTTTATGTATTATGAATTAATACATAAAGTTCTGTGTCTCACTGAATGATGTCTAAACATACATGTAGATCATACAAAAGAATACATATATATATAAATTTATCTACTATTAAAAGCAGATTTCAGTAGTCAACAACATGCAGAAATACAGAAAAAAAGTCAAGCTGTGCTGGCTACTGCGCACGACTAAAACCCACGCAACTACCATTTCAGCCCTATTTCAATTGCAGGGATAGTCATAGAACTTAGAAGTAGTCAGGAACAAAAGAGAAAAAAACTACAATGGTAAAAAGTGAGCAACTCTCGAAGCTGCGAGTGATACAGCTTCCTAAATGCAGTATTTGGTTCTCAGGCAAATGAAATCATTGTCTTCAGGTAGAAATTTCCACTGTCAGAAAAATAAAGAAATACCAGAACTTAACGTAACGATTTTTCTTTCTTTTTTTTAAATGATGGATCAAATGTTATGAACAGTCTAACTCTTTTCCAAACACGCTTCAATTAACTCTGCATGTAGCTTTTAATCCACTGATACCTACATTTAACTCAACATCCTTTGGACAACATAATGCATTGGTTGGATTCATGGATGGAGGAAAGATACAAACGTTGTGCATTAAACACTGTTACATTTGAACATATCACCAACCAAGCCAACATCTATGACAGGCTGTGGGCCTGAGAAAAACAACATATATCCACTTTGTCCATAACAAGCAAGACGCCCATGGCACACCACCAAATAACATGATCGTACTGTAAACGACTTAAAATTAAGAAAAATTTTAGAGGCACATTATACGTGTCATGAAATATTATAAATAAATCAACTTTTTCTTAGATTGCTTCAAGAAAACCTCATTTGCGAAAAAAACGTATACGCATAGAAATTGTTTTAAACAGAAAAGACACATGATACTTCAAACTTGGCTGATTTTTAATCTCCATTGTGAATGATTATGTTCTATTTATTTATTTGACTGGTGTTTTACGCCATACTCAAGAATATTTCACTTATACCATGGCGGCCAGCATTATTATGGGAGGAAACCGGGCAGAGCCCGTGGGAAAACCACGACCATCCGCAGGTTGCTGGCAGACCTTCCCACGTGTGGCCGGAGAGGAAGCCAGCATGAACTGGTCTTGAACTCACAGTGACTGCATCAGTGGGAGGCGTCGGGTCATTGTGCTGCGAGCATTTGTTCTACATGTCTTTCCTAAGTTGTTTCAATTTTCATTTGAACACACATATTAGCAGGACAACTGCATATTGAGTTAACTTGCCAAGTGTTTCCATGCAGAGTATAAATGAACTATATCAATATACCCATGATGCAATGTGACATTTACATCAGACATGACTGCAATGACAGAACAACAGAAACAACCTTAACCACAAACGATCAAGGTATAGATCCCTCCATGTCGAGACGCACTAATTTCATGCCAGGCAAGCTGCAAACGTGCAACTGTATGATCATACAAAAACAATGGTGTGGCCAGACTACCATAACTACATGTACTCATGAGGAATTTTTAAGTTGTTTTTTTTTACCAGAATCCTTCAATGATTCATTGAGTTCAAACCACATTCATAACATCAATACCAGGTATTAAGTTAAATATTATCAATCTTCTACAGTACCGGGACATGGTGACCAAAATAATTTGTAAACACAACCCATGCTTCCTTGAGGACGTCAATATCAGGTTCCCCATGCCATTGCAAGCATTATTTGCATGATCATTATCACCAAATATAAAGCACTCTTAACCATATTAAACTGTACGTCATGACAAGCAAATGGAAACTGTTAGTTTCATGCGCTGAAAAGAAAACTGGACCGTTCTTGAACACCTGTTTAAAAAAGACTGGCTTCATGACAAAAAAATAGCATTCCATCACCACATTCAGGACGCGCGCATTCCATGACACCTCTAAATTATCAACATGCTGTGATGAGCCACCTGTAATGATTCCAACTCATATCGGCTACATGCTGGTCCCCGTCCATAGCAAAACCCATGTTACATGCTCAGATTTCTCAAACTTTTACACTGACAAGTACTTGTACATATAATTCTTTTACTATTACTCTGCATAGTTAAATGTATATCGGTTCCCGGTTTCATGAAGCGTGCTTAGTGCTAAGTAGCCCTTAGCTAAGTGCACTTCCTATCTCTACAACATACGTTGTCATGGAAGTTAAGTGAATACTTAGCTAAGTGCGCTTCATGAAACTGGGGCCAGGCTGGTAGAGCCAACTGGAATGTATAATTGTGAGCCAAAGCAATGTTTCTGGAAGTTGTAGAACACACCTAACCATGTAACATTGGTTTTAAGTGTTAGTTTACAATGACATGTTTATACACCAAGACCCCCATCTGCCCACAACATAACTTCTCCATCCAACTACAAGGAATCAAGATTGACAAGTCTAAGAAGTGGAGGAATCCATGACAAACAACAACAACAGGCTGATACATCATGCAGTTCATTCCAGGGATGCCACAGGCGCGTCTTGATATAAAACTAACTTTGCCAGAATAGCCTGGGCAGCAGATTTAGCTAAAAGGCTTCTGTCCTGCTCATCGTCCAAAACCAACTGGGGTATAACAGGCTTATCTCCCTCTGAATTCATCCTTAACCTGGCACCAGGTGGCACTGCTCCTTGTGCTTGTTGTAAAGTGTATTCAACCGGCCTATGAAAAGTCAAGATCCACCATATTTCAAGACACGAACCAATGAATGAGCTTAGAAGTAATTACAATGAGAATATTCATGAGCCTTGATTCCAACACCAAATAAGATCAGTGACAAAACCTTTACAAACATTTTCTTTAGATGAGAAGACTTTCCCATGCGAAAACAGAATGATGGATTTTTATTGGCCAGGAATCCTACACCTTTGTTTTCTTTTTAAAAAAAAATAATAGGTTGAAGCAAATGTATATTTATTTACTCATGCATATGGATGAAGTATGAGAAATCACCCCACAAACTGATTGTGTTCGTCCCTTTCCACATGATACAATTCTTATTTTTTGCACTAAATTATCCTAAATTAGCCGCACATTATATATTTTCAACCAATTTGGAAGAAAACTATGATGACCATACCAATATGATATGCTCACATTTTTACGAAGTGCTTAACAGTCCAACAAGAAAATACATTCATTTTATGCCTAATAACAAAAATTCACTGCAAAACTTGCCAACATGGCTGAAAAATCAGATTTCCAGAAGAATAACACGATGTTAACCTGTACATAATTTCATGAATATTGCACAAGCTTTACAGTTTACAAGATGACATTTAGAAATAAGTAAAAAGCAGGTTACTTGTCTTCTATCCCTAATGTAGTTGTGACAGTCAGATGTATTGCTGCATGGTTTTGAGTTATTTCTAATACCACACTCAATCACTATCAAGTAACAATGCTGCGGACAAGAGAAGAAGAAAATGGAGTTCCCAGTGTAAACTGGCAGGTGCCTGACAAATCTTTTGACTTAAATACGACCTCAATGATCACTGTCTGAGCGCCTTCTTACTTTTACAGATACAATGTGGGGAAAATAATAAATGCAGTCCTAAGTTCTAATGAAAATTAGAAATATCTGTGTTGCACACCACTACAAGGCTGATACATGTCGTGAACCATCAATTTTGTGACCAATTTCTATAAAAAAAGGACAATGAGAGGAAAATTGTGGTCTACACAGAAATTTTTTCTACATTAACATGGGAGTGTTGAAATAAACTATTCAAATGTCAAACTGATTTTTTTTTCTACCTTTCTTTTGATTGCAGGACTATTTCATCGTAATACTTCTTGTCTTTATCGTCCATGACATCTTTTAATTTTCTGAAATGAAAAGAAGTGAGTCATATACAGGACTCATTCTCTAAGAATTCCGTCAAAACATACACCCTGTTCACACAGACGGAGTTAAACTGGTTTAAATATGCCACTTAAGTTTGCGCCAGCTTAAATCTACCGTGTAAATGCAAAACGGGGGAATTCAAACCGGTTTAAAAGTGCCTCATTCGTATGTGGCTTGAGACGGGTTCGTTGGTCAAATTTTTACCTTGTGAACGGACAGTGGACTAAATGCCCCGGATATGACATTGTCACACATGACCTTCAAGGGTGGAAAAAAATCAAGCTGGTTTAAACATCGCCCGTCTGAACGCAAAAATTCCTAAACCGGCTTGAACATACCTAAACCAGCTCAGAATCCTGCGTCTGCATAAAGTAGTAATATAAATAATGGAGGTGCCAAGTGGCTGTGATGTAAAAGGCTGAGGTGTTTAGGAGAGGTGCATCCAATGTAAAGGAGTATATACTAGTGCTATTACACAGCACTGCAACCACGCTGATCATCTGAATATATTTATTTATTTCATTGGTGTTTTACGCCGTACTCAAGAATATTTGACTTTCACGATGGTGGCCAGCGTTATGGTGGGAAGAAACCAGGAAGAGCCTGAGAGAAACAAATGACCATCAGTAGATTGTTGGCAAACCTACCCACGTACAGCCAGAGCGGAAGAGAGAATGAGCTGGCCTTGAACTCACAACAACTGCATCAGTGGGAGGAACCTAACAAGGAGGCCTTAGTGATTTGAACAAAATAAACAGTAAAGAATGAAACTCACAGAGGGTTTTCTGTTGTCCATTCCACATCGCTAGCCATAAGCTGGAAATAAAGGAAAATAAACCAATTCCATTTGACGTGTTACTAAAACTGAAATGGAGGTGCTTAACACAAACAAACAGACACTGTTCAAAGCATGTATAGAAAAATTCAGGAGAACACAACCAAGGCTGCTCGATGAAAGACTCACCTAATACACATCTGTCAAACAAAACTCACAACCAGAACACTTGCAGCAGGCTTCCACCATTTCCACTAAAACCTTTCACATCTACTCTACAGGACCTGAAATTTTCTGCTGACAAAGCTGATTAATTTTCTTCACTTTGTGAGTTCTACTGATCTCAGGAAGGTGTTTTCAGGTCTGTATGAAAGGTCCATTGACATCCTGCTGTAAATTTGTAAACTATAGCACCTCCCAAAAGAAATTTATGACAGCCTTTTAAAATGCATTGTTTTGGGGCAAAATATTAGGTCATTTAAGGTTATTTTCACCTGCCACATAGGTATGAGAGATATAATCGTAGAGCCAACTGGGACATTCTCTCATCTTTACCCCAATCATTACACAGCGGCACCTCAGACATGCTCCTGGCAGTCTAGAGGCTACTGTTTTGACCTCAGTGAAATTTTAGCCTTTGTCTTTGAGTTGTTCTGCAATATGCATATAGGCTTCTGCCATGTACAATGTACCGACATTCTAAAACCATTCCAAAAAAATCCAAATTTAAGTGTGACTGATGCCAGATTGAAATATTAATGACCGCCAGGCTGTCTGAGACAGGTCACCATTAAATTCGGGAAATCGACAGTACATTGATTTTACTTGTCTCAAACGCACTGAAAATCATATTAATGTATTGAAATGTAAAATGTAGGACGCAATGTTTACTGTGAAGAAGTTATCACAAACGTAGACCAAAATACATACATCAAATTGTACTTGTGGAGTGAAACTTCGACTCGGCAATGTTCACGAGCATGTGCTCTCTCAGACTACCCTGATTACATAATAACTTCAGGCAGAATTTGAAATGTTTCATGAGTTGGACCAGGTGCATATAGACGCTGGGCAAGAAACCCTGGTTCACCACCTGACCCGAAAATGATGATGTCGAACCCTATATACACATTTTAAAGTCTGGACAAGTTATACTGGTTGGGTTCGCAAAATTTTTACACAGAATAATGCCCTGGGAATATAAACCCTGAATAATGACCTTAAAAAGTTGAAGAAATTTGGTTTCTCCTTATTAAACAACACTGATCCTCACCCCATCATAGTAGGCAGCCTCTGCTTCTGGCAAGAGTGTTTTGATTTCATACATCTTTTTCATCTGGGTTAATCTGGCCTCGTCCACATCAGGTTTCTGCAGCTGCTGCTGTTGTTGTTCTGCGCGGCGACGGGACGCTGATTTAGACGGAGAGGTTTGGAAATCTAGCTGAACCGGTGCACTGTTCCCCAGCATGACTTCATATATGTCACGGTTGTACTTTTCAATCTGGTTTAGTGGGGTGTGGGGGTGGAGTGGGGGAAAGAAAGGATATATTTCATATTCCGAGGTCTAAACAGAATGTATGGTAATAACACTCCTAAAGTATGACCTAGTTAATGGTCTAAAATGTTATACATCATTTCCAGGTCTCAAAATAAAGACACTGTGGAAATTTGAGCTTCATAGAGTTAAATGCAAACCTCTGGATTTGTATAGTAAACAAGGAAACATTTATGAAACTGTTGCATATTAGGGCCATATTTAGGAATATTTCATCTATAATATGGCGACCAGTAGAAGAAAGTAAAGTAAACCACTGACGAACATGTGAAGTGAAGATGTGCACATAATACTGATAGAAGACCACCAGTCTTCTGCAAACAGACTGTGTAAATGGCCACACAGGCATTGCTGAGAGCATTTTATCAAAAATACCCCACGGGCACTGAGAGGAGTTGAAACTACAAATTCCCTGCCCAAAGCTGGGTTTGAACCCCCATCTGGTATATCCACACATTATCAACCACTACATGGAATTAGCATGCTAGTGCAGTACAATGACCCAGGAGCATCTCACTGTGAGTTCAAGTCCAGCACATGACGGCTTCCTCTTCGGTCATCTGTGGGAAGGTCAGCCATCAACCTGTGGATGGTCGTGGGTTTCCCCCAGACTTTGCTTGGTTTCCTCCTGCCGTAATGCTGGCTGCTGTCGCATAAGTGAAATATTCTGGAGTTTGGTGTAAAACTCCAATCAAATAAATAACCACTATATTACCACCTGCTCCTGGAAACTATGTGAAAGCTTTAATACCTGCTGGCCAAAGTATATGAGCTGTAACTCTTTTTGTGACTTGTACTTGAGGAGCTGCTGGTACAATTTCTGACATTTCCACATTCGGAAGTACGTCTGAATGATCGTGGCAGCGCGAGACTGGTGTTTTTCTTCAGCCAATCGTTTCTGTTTGGCCAGTTTCTCTGCTGTCTTTTTTCTGAACGCTACGAAGAGAAAACGAAGAAGCACAATATGAATCAAGGCAAATTCGAGTTGATGCACAAGACCGACCCTCATCTGCGTGATGTAATAGGGTTAGAGAATGACCAATGGTTACCATCACAAAACAGTGGAAGTTTAAGGTATGTCTAAGATAACTTCAGCAATTTCTTCAAAGCTGTCTTGAACACCACTGTAAACTAATTTAAATATTCGATCTCAAACTTGAAATCACAGAACATATTTATATTACAACCAATAGATAAAACCACATGGAATTTGTCTGTTAACTTGTTCCCTTGGAGGCCCAGCACTGACATGTTTAATTTGTTTGATTGGTGTTTTACACCGTACTCAAGAATATTTCACTTATACGACGGTGGTCAGCATTATGGTGGGAGGAAACCAGGCAGAGCCCGGGGCAAACCCACCACCATCTGCAGGTTGCTGGCAGACCTTCACACGTACGGTCGGAGAAGAAGCAAGCATGAGCTGGTCTTGAACTCACAGTGACCGCATTGGTGGGAGGCTTCGGGTCACTGTGCTGCGATAGCGCACTAACCGATTCAGCCATGGTGGCCCCTGCACTGACATGTCAATATGATCAACATAACATTTGACTGAATTTAAATCTATTCCAGGAAAGCATAAAAAAAAAAAAAAAATCTTGGATACACTTTTTCTGTGGTGTGACAAGAACTTCTATTTTATGTACATTACATATTTTTAAGAAGATACAACACAGCAGACCGAATGTCTTTGGATAAATATGTTACCGAAGTTGAAATTTGCCTGACCTTCCTGAAGTAACATGGCCACTTTCTCCTCCTCAATCCGCTTCTGTTTGAGTTCCTGTCGCGCTCGGTGACCTCTGACCGCTGACTGTATCCTCACGGCTGCTTCATGTCTCTTCTCTATCACAGGTACGTAGGTTTTTCTCACCTGGTGTCCGCGGAAAGCTGATAATTCATAACCAAGACTGCTTCTTCAAACATATATTTTGCACATTTTTTTTTCAATGCAAGAAATTTTGAATATAAAATCATGAACTTTTCAAAGTACCAAATAGATTGTATTCTGAGATTTACAAAACATAGGCAATTTTCACAGCAACAACACAAAAAAACTTTCAACGCAAGAAAACAAGAACTTGTTGCATGAACAAATTTTGAAATTAAACCAATAGAGAATTATTTTCAAAATTAGTAAGATCCCCCCAAAAATGCTTTAACAGATTAAAAAGACACGTTTAAAGGCCCAAAGTGTTGCATTTTAGATTTTCAAAGCAGAAATCTTTATGGTTTAAAAAAATAAATAAATAAAAAATATAAATAAATATGCAAATATTTATATATATAGAAGACATACTCCTTTGGATCTGCAAAGCTGCTTTCTGCCTCTCGGCAAACACCGGGGCGTAAGCTTTACGGACCAGCCAACCACGAACACCTGTAGGGCAAAAAATAGAGGAAATCATTATATTCTACACATCTTTCCTCATCAAAAACACAGCACCTTACAGTAAATGAGTTCAATTTTCATCCATGACAAAGTTGTGCATTTTTCCCAATTACGAGATTTCTACTCATCTTTGAGGGGTCATTCTTGGGGGAAAGCAGGATGATATTCTACTGTCTAAATTAAAGTTTCGGGAATTTCTTGGCAAAGTTTTGAGTCATTTTTTGTAACCAAATCTAATTTTTTTTAGAAATCCATTGTGTTTGAAACAGATACATAATCAGTATTAAAGCTGTTATCCAATAGTGTGGCCGGAGTCCGCATTGTTACCGCATTACCATTTCTGGTAGTCTGATATGAACTTCATGGCAATAAAATGAAGACAACAAAGTGATAAAACTGAAAAGGAATACGCTGGATTTGAACCCGAGACTGCTATGTATTGTATACAATGGTCCTAGTTCCACAGACTGCACACAAGGCAGCTTTGATCTCTAGCTCATAGCTGATAACAAAAGACAGAGGTGTTACATTGTTGCAATGTTTAATTCTTGCATATTTGTAATCCTGCCCTCAAGGACCACCAGGCAGTGTGTTTGATTAATCATTCTAAGCAGTTTTTAGCGTTGACCTAGTGCTGACCTACTTTGACCTATCATTGGCGGTCAGTTATAGCCTAATTTGCATACCAACCTCAAAGTTTTTTTACAATATCAGTAGGGCAATCCACGATGATACAGCATACGAAATGTCATCCTGATATCAGCCGTTTTGGAGAAGTAGATTTTTTAAGCTTAACAAGAAAATTCACGATGGCTCTTCCACCACGTGACTAGCCAAAGAGCACAAAACGTCAAAAGTTGTATTACATGTTCATTATCAAGAATGCAGTTTGGTTTTTCCATCTTTTGCTGTTTTGGAGATATTGCAATTTTCATGGTCTGACAAGGAATAATAATAATAATTAAAGCTGTTATCCAACAGTGTTGGCAGGGTCCACACTATTACCACAGAGTGGTAGTCCCCTGAAGACTTCATGGTAATAAAAAGAGAAAACAAACTGAAAATACTGACAAGGGGTAAACTGGATTTGAACCCATGACTGCCATAGAGAATGGGCCCACTACTAAAAACCAGCATGGAAGCAGTTCAGCTTTGATCCTTTGCCCATAGTCCATAATAGAAGATATACAGAATACAGTGTAGCAAGGATAATCTCCATTCTCATAGAAAAAAGCAGTCAGCAATGTCCAGCTTTACAGCTATAACGGTTTCCTATTACATGACCTCTAAATGTGGTAAAATTTTGCTTTTTTGTACTTTGTGTAGTACATATCTGGCCCTTTGCCCTCCGTTATTTTCAGCATTACAGCTGTAACGGTTTTCTATAACGTGACCAAATATGGGGAAATTTGCTGTTCTCAAATTTTGGTCGTAATTTGCATTAAAAGTATAAACTGCAGGTAAAAAATAACATCAGATTCGTGACCAGGATGTCAAACAACATGAGGGAGCAAACTTAAAATATACTTAAATTCAAGAACTTGTCATGTGACAATTTCAGTCAATAGCGCATTTCTACAGTTTTCGAGACATAACAATGCTTTTCGCACACGTAATTTACCCTGACGTACTGTGTTTGCATTTTAAATTTCAGCTTGATCGGGTGAACTCTTCTGGAGAAAATCACATGTCTACACATTATATTCATGGCAATGTGGCACCCAAAGTAGGTCACGCTGAGCAACGAAAATTGTGGGGAAAACTTTCCACGTAAAAGTGATAAGAAATAGACTGGAATTGAACCTCAGAGTGCTAGGACTAGGTTGCAAATGCCTAATTTCATCATACTTGAAAAAGAAGATAGAAAAAAGATTAGCAGGATTTGACTGGATTTGAACCTCAGACTGTCATGTAGAGTGTTCACTGGGGCTATGGTGAAAGCCAGTGAAAAGAAAATAAATAGTCCTGTCAGGTGCAAAGTCTCTGCCACATGTAGGGAAACGCTGTGCCTTTGATGTACCGCTCCCAGTGCCAAACAGACTCAGAATACCTGGCTCATGCCAGCCAAACAACAGGTAGGGAGAAACAGCACGATTGATCTACTGCTCCCATGCTTTTTAAATGGGAGAATTTTGAGAAATCCTTGTTGGTTTCTTAGCAAAAACTTTAAATCTAAAGAATGTACAAAAGTACTTCTTGCAGATTTGTAATAGAGAATTTGTAACATACAGAACCAGACAGTATGTTTGGTTAATCATTTTAAGCAATATTTAGAGATGATAAATTTTAACGTAACTTCGTAGGTTAATTACAGCCTAATTTGCATATGAAATTTAATGTATAAGGTTAACTGAATAGGGCCATCCACCTAGAAACAGCAAATGGAATTTCCTCTCAGCAGCTTTACTTATTTCTGAGAAGAAGATTTTTTAAGCTTAACAATAAAATTCAAAATGGTCATTAAAACACGTGACCGACAAATGGACACTAAATGTTAAAAGTTGCTACATATGTTTGATATCAAGATTGCAAAGTTTGGATTTTCTGCTTTCAGCGGTTTATGAGATATTGCAATTTTACAAGGGGACTAAAAATAATAATAATAAGAATAATCCGAACGATTTCCAGAGGTGTCCTACAGAGAACCTGTGTAGTCCCCTAATAACAATCTGAACGATTTCAAGAGGTGTCGCGCCATGACGGCGTGGAAACCTAATCAAAGACTGCTTAACTGCTGACTCACATTTCTGAACAAGCACAGAACTCTTTTCTCTCTTCCACCTCAGCTGATCATAACGTCTCATAGCGATCCACTTCCGTGCGACGGCCTGCGCCAAAACAACCTTCTTCAGGTATTCCTCGTATTTACGGGTCAATTCCTCTATGTGATAATACTTGAGAAATACCTGTAATCAGATAATCCAACAGCTGGTGTCATACCCCACAGAAACATATTCTCAATACTCAAGGCTTGGGAAATCTTGCAAGTAACTTCAGTGCCTTCCTGGCCCAACATTTCTTGCTCACACAAGCCAGGGCCACGCTGTGCAAAAACACATCATTCTCTGTTTTAAATATACCTCTTCGCTTTATTCTTATTTATTCATTTGATTGGTGTTTTACGCTGTACTCGAGAATATTTCACTTGTACAACAGCGACCAGCATTACGACGGGAGGAAACTGGGCAGAGCCCAGGGGAAACCCACGATGATCTGCCACGATGAGGCTGCTGGTGTTTCTTCCCACATACTCTTTGCTTTACAAGCACAACCATACAGAAACTAGGCCATATACCTTTTGAACATAACAGAAGAGTACTCTGCTTGAACTGACTTTCTTTAAGCATACAATGTTTCCCATTATTACAACATATCTAAAATCATCAACAAATCTGACAAGTGTAAACTGAGATCAGAACTGTCATGTCTGATAACATATTGAGGGATAAAAACACAATAGTCAAGTACAGGCATTAAGTCTTCACTGACAGACTGAATTGCTTTGCTGCCTTCAAAATATTTAAATACTGGAGATCTGAAAAGGTTTAACACTCTCATGTCTTCTAACATAATTGTTCTAATTTTTCAGACAATCTAATTACTCAGACACTGGAGAAAATCTCCCCCCCTCACACCTAGCCTTCTCAACTTCTGAGAGCGCCGCCAAAGGGGGGGCCGCCAAAGACACAACGCTTGGCTGGCACTGCTGGATGGGCCTGCTGTCTGTCATGTCTGGCCTACTGAATTCTATTCTACACCAAGACCGGCGTTCTCATCAATGTCTGCTCAAGATCAATGTCTACTTTTTCAAATTAAGCAGTTCAACGGATATAAACAAAAAAGCCCTAAAACTAAGAGACCGTTCCTGTAAATCGTTTGGCTTTGCTTGTTCTTTTTTCGTCAGCAAAAACGAACAAAGATTACACCCTTCCTTTACCAATTTAGTATTAACTTATACTTTTTTGTGAAACTCCATGGCCTTTCAAAGCACATACTCACCCAACCTACCCAGTGAATGACTGATTCTCACAACTCAAATTGGTAAAGTGGGCTGTGAGTGAGTGAGTGCTTGGGGGTTAATGTCGTACTTGGGGGTTAATGCCAAAGACACCAGACATGACACCCCATCCAGTCACATTATACTGACTCCGGGCCGACCAGTCGTGTTTCCTTGCTCTAACCTCTCAATACTGAACGCCAACCGAGGCAGCAACAAATACCATTTTTTAAAGTCTTTGGTATGACTTGACCCAGGCTTGAGCCTGGATCTCCTGGCCTCGAGGCGGACGCTCTAACCACTAGACCAAGTGTGCTTTGAAGGCATTATGATAAACGTGCACAGCTCTAATTGTAGGTAATGTGTGAAGCCATCCCCAACGTAAGGGTAAGCATCAACCATGTCCCTTTCTTCAAAAGACGTCGCAGAATGAGCTGGGAGGCAGAAATCAAAATCACTGGGGTTGACATGCCAATAAATGAGGTGGGGCATTCCACACAGCGATCAGTCAGTCGGCTTATTGAACATAAAACATTTTGTTGAACCAAGTTATTCAAAGCTGAGAAAGCTGAGAAAACAGAGAAATGAATCTTATCCTAATTTTAATTTGGTGTTTATTTTAGTGTGTTGTCATCAAATCATGTCGAGAAAATGAACATGATTATAAATATAAATCAGCGACCATTTCCTGCTGAGTAAGTGAACAGCCCTGGCTGCAGGCTTACGCCACTGGCAAAAAGTAGCCTGTGAGTTCAGTGTCCAGTGACCACATGCTGCGATGAAGCTCTGATCTTTTGTGTGACAGTTTAAAATGATTAAGGAAAGGATTACCCCTTTCATCCACACGGCCGGACTGCCCCCTGGGGTAAAGGCTTAAAACGTGTCCATAATATTAGAAGAATTACGGTAATTTAAACCACCTCAGCGTAATCATGAAAATACTGTCATTTAGCCTTGAAACAAAGGATATCGGCATATCATTTGATTCACATGATCTGATACGTACCGTGTGCATCGGTATGTATGAGTGCTGTATGCCGGACTCACACCTGGCTTTATGTAGTAATAAATATCCATTCTAACAAAAATCATAAAATAACGGAACAGTTCTCTAATGCGCCAGAACATGCAGTACGTAGATGGTCAATACTGCTGAGGAATTTGGGGTATGTCATCGTTCTCAGATGTTGAAAATCGTGAGTCTTTTGAGTCGTTCTGTGGTAACAATTCTGAAAACTTTATAAGTGTAATGGTAATGAACACTGAGGTGAAGTACAGCTACCTTTGTCCTGCCAAGCTTCTGAAAACTTTATAAGTGTAATGGTAATGAACACTGATGTGAAGTACAGCTACCTTTGTCCTGCCAAGCTCTGAAAACTTTATAAGCGTAATGGTAACGAACACTGAGGTGAAGTACAGCTACCTTTGTCCTGCCAAGCTCTGAAAACTTTATAAGCGTTATTGTAACGAACACAGAGGTGAAGTACAGCTACCTTTGTCCTGCCAAGCTCTGAAAACTTTATAAGCGTTATGGTAACGAACACAGAGGTGAAGTACAGCTACCTTTGTGCTGCCAAGCTCTGAAAACTTTATAAGCGTTATGGTAACGAACACAGAGGTGAAGTACAGCTACCTTTGTGCTGCCAAGCTCTGAAAACTTTACAAGCGTAATGGTAATGAACACTGATGTGAAGTACAGCTACCTTTGTCCTGCCAAGCTCTGAAAACTTTATAAGCGTTATGGTAATGAACACAGAGGTGAAGTACAGCTACCTTTGTCCTGCCAAGCTTCTGAAAACTTTATAAGCGTTATGGTAATGAACACAGAGGTGAAGTACAGCTACCTTTGTCCTGCCAAGCTCTGAAAACTTTATAAGCGTTATGGTAATGAACACAGAGGTGAAGTACAGCTACCTTTGTCCTGCCAAGCTTCTGAAAACTTTATAAGCGTAATGGTAATGAACACTGATGTGAAGTACAGCTACCTTTGTCCTGCCAAGCTTCTGAAAACTTTATAAGCGTTATGGTAATGAACACAGAGGTGAAGTACAGCTACCTTTGTCCTGCCAAGCTTCTGAAAACTTTATAAGCGTAATGGTAATGAATACAGAGGTGAAGTACAGCTACCTTTGTCCTGCCAAGCTTCTGAAAACTTTATAAGCGTAATGGTAATGAACACTGATGTGAAGTACAGCTACCTTTGTCCTGCCAAGCTTCTGAAAACTTTATAAGCGTTATGGTAATGAACACTGATGTGAAGTACAGCTACCTTTGTCCTGCCAAGCTTCTGAAAACTTTATAAGCGTTATGGTAATGAACACTGATGTGAAGTACAGCTACCTTTGTCCTGCCAAGCTTCTGAAAACTTTATAAGCGTAATGGTAATGAACACTGATGTGAAGTACAGCTACCTTTGTCCTGCCAAGCTTCTGAAAACTTTATAAGCGTAATGGTAATGAACACTGATGTGAAGTACAGCTACCTTTGTCCTGCCAAGCTTCTGAAAACTTTATAAGCGTTATGGTAATGAACACAGAGGTGAAGTACAGCTACCTTTGTCCTGCCAAGCTTCTGAAAACTTTATAAGCGTAATGGTAATGAATACAGAGGTGAAGTACAGCTACCTTTGTCCTGCCAAGCTTCTGAAAACTTTATAAGCGTAATGGTAATGAACACTGATGTGAAGTACAGCTACCTTTGTCCTGCCAAGCTTCTGAAAACTTTATAAGCGTTATGGTAATGAACACTGATGTGAAGTACAGCTACCTTTGTCCTGCCAAGCTTCTGAAAACTTTATAAGCGTTATGGTAATGAACACTGAGGTGAAGTACAGCTACCTTTGTCCTGCCAAGCTCTGAAAACTTTATAAGCGTAATGGTAATGAATACAGAGGTGAAGTACAGCTACCTTTGTCCTGCCAAGCTCTGAAAACTTTATAAACGTTATGGTAATGAACACAGAGGTGAAGTACAGCTACCTTTGTCCTGCCAAGCTCTGAAAACTTTATAAGCGTAATGGTAATGAACACTGATGTGAAGTACAGCTACCTTTGTCCTGCCAAGCTCTGAAAACTTTATAAGCGTTATGGTAATGAACACAGAGGTGAAGGGCAGCTACCTTTGTCCTGCCAAGCTCTGAAAACTTTATAAGCGTTATGGTAATGAACACAGAGGTGAAGTACAGCTACCTTTGTCCTGCCAAGCTCTGAAAACTTTATAAGCGTAATGGTAATGAATACAGAGGTGAAGTACAGCTACCTTTGTCCTGCCAAGCTCTGAAAACTTTATAAGCGTAATGGTAATGAACACTGATGTGAAGTACAGCTACCTTTGTCCTGCCAAGCTCTGAAAACTTTATAAGCGTAATGGTAACGAACACTGATGTGAAGTACAGCTACCTTTGTCCTGCCAAGCTCTGAAAACTTTATAAGCGTTATGGTAATGAACACTGAGGTGAAGTACAGCTACCTTTGTCCTGCCAAGCTCTGAAAACTTTATAAGCGTAATAGTAACGAACACTGAGGTGAAGTACAGCTACCTTTGTCCTGCCAAGCTGCCAATTCTCCAGTCCCAACTTATCCAGAAGGACACGACAGCTGTCTGCAGAGACGTCAGGCACATGATCAAATCCAAATCCCAGGAAATAATACCTGAGTAACAGAAACCGCAAGTCAACACAGTCACACCTGGTTATGTGCAGGAAAAAGCTGTTCTTTGGTAACATCAGAACTGTTACTAACGATATACAAATCAAGTGTAACTCATTTATTTGATTGTACTTGTGAATTATTCACTTCAACCATGTCGGACAGCTTCATGGGTGGAAGAACCCAGAGAGCCCTGTGTAAACCACAGACATTTGGCAAGTTAATGATCAACATTCCCAGGTGTGACATCCACATATGCACACCATATTGGGCGGCAGAGAGGTGGTCTTCAGAGAAATGGTCTTCAATGAATGTACGACTGGGCAAATGGCCCTGACCTGCTTACTGTCACCAAGACCCCACAACCAAAGAGAGCATGGGAATGCATCAATCCCCACACCTTATATGTTACTGTCCTTGTAATTGAAACACAAGCTCCTTAACCACTCGGCCACAATTGCATTACAATTATTTTTATTGTATTTTTTTTTTTTTTAAGCAAAGGAGGATTGTCAGCAAACCTGCTCAGGAACTCGGAGAAAACAATCCTGTGAGAGTATCCCTGTCTTCGGATCTTTGTCGTCTCCAAGACGCCGGTGTACCTCAGCTGAGTGGTGACTTTCTCGGGGTTGAAATGTCCAGGCTCCTTGTCATCATTTGGCTTAATGCACCTACAACACAAGGTATGTATGTTCATTTGTATTTAATTACATGTGTTTGATTTTAACACCATGTAGATGTTTCGCCTTTATTTATGATGCATGACAGCAGCCAGTTTTATTAGAGGAGGACACTGAAGTGTCCACAGTAAAAACAAATCTTCCCATTTATTACATAGCGTTACAGTATTACACAGTTCTTAAGCTACAGAGACAGCTCAACATATACTAAGCCATATAAATGAAAGGTAAGTGATATCTTGTAAACTTCATGTAAGACCAAATTTAGAAGAAGTTATTTTAACCACAAAAACATACAGAACAGTGGAGCTGGGGGAAATTTATTCTTTCTTATTAGTTCTTGCTACAGCTTGGCAGAAAAACTATATCCTGACGAGCTTTCCTCCAAAAGAAAACAGCGAATTAAAACAGAACACAGGAAAATAAAAAGGTGAATCTAATGTAGGTCATACCTGACAAAATGCGGCGAGCCAGCCACCATCTTGGAGAGCAAATCCATGAGAGAGTTCCTGAAGTACGTGGCCACAGTCTGCTGTACTCTGGACACAGAGGTGTTAGATGAACTGGGGTGCTGCAAGTAGAGTCCCATCAAATGCCCATGTATATATATCATGAATTCGTACAGTATACATGTTCCGTGACTTCGAAAGCCCCCACTACCGTGATAGGTATTTTTTTTTTAAACATTTTCACCACAGCCCATCAACCAAATATCAACGCAACCAATGATGCTGCTAGTCTGAATCCACCTCTAACTGGTTCACCCACGGCTTAAAAGAACAGACCACCCATTAAAATCAAGTACAAATGACCTAAAAAGGCCATTTCGTGCAAGTTTCAAGAATGGTCTTAATTCTTTTTTTTTTTTTGTTTTTTTTTGCCCCACAGTGATTAAAATGGTAATAAAGATTCCGATCCGATGGTGGACAGGCTGAAGCACCGTTTTTATGGCCGCTACGCATCTTCGCATGGCTGCATGTATATGCCTATGTCCTACACAGATATACATGTATCTGTACATGTGCACATAGCATGTTTGGCAGCAAAAAAGATCTATGACGTCACTCCACTTCAGCCTGTTCAATACAGCCCAAAATTCCACCGTAAAACCAGAGGGTTTTTCACAGTTTTTTCACTACAACAAGAATGAAAAAAAAATAAAAAAAATAAAAAAAGAAAATAAACGAAAAACTTCTTGTAATATGCATAAAAAGGCATTTCAGATGATGTGTGCTTTATTTAAATGTTGTTTCTTCCTCTAAAGTCAAGTTTGTCCCTTTTAGAATACAGCATGCTCCCAGACCGTGTAACTGCTGCCGTGACGGGGCACTCATTGTGGCTTCATGAGCACCAAGACTGACACCTCACAGAAAGAACACAGCAGCAGCCTACAAAGGTATCTATTACGAAATAGTAGGAGAACTTTCTGAGGTACATGTCAGTATTTGAAACGAATAAATTTTAAGAAGTGCCCTTCACCTACTTGCATGTAGTTGAAGAACAATGCCAACTTATACAAGTATGATTATTCATGATGGCTTGTTATTTTTTTCAAAAATCACTGGTACTGGTATTCACATAGGTAGAGGGCACTGCTATTTTATATGCTGAAATATTTGCTTCCCTTTCTAGATGGCTAGAGAACCTCTTACTGGGCACCTTTACAGTGTTGATTCATTGTCAGGTCAACAGTAAGTCAAGGGGAGGTAACCACTAGATAAATGCAGACCAGTTCATAATAGACATAAACTCACTGCCATTATAGAATACTTACATGTATTTTATTAATCACTTGACCTTGGCCCTTATGAGACTAAACAGACAGGAAAAGCAGACAATGACAACCAAAAACAACAACAACAACAACAACATCATGCTACAAGTGTAATAATCATGGTCACATAAACTTAGGGTGTTAATTGAAAGAACTAATCAAGAGATCAGGTATTAAATTGAAGTCTGTCTTTCCTCTTTTAAGATTGTTTGATGTTGAAAATATAGCAACAATGCGTTTAACCGAATCAAAGCAGATTAAATGTTTTAAGAGTAAAATATTATGTACAAGCATTCAAGAAAAAATGTAACTTTAAATTACGAAAAAAATGAACAAATGTTCAATGGAAGTTGAGGTTTACATGTCTGTTGAGTAACTGGATTTAGTGCTCAATAGAAACTAACATAAAGGCTGTTAAATTAATTGAAAAATAATAGCCAGTGTCAACAAAGCAATTTGCACGTGTTAAATTAAATACAGATAGGTTTGAAATGAAGCAGAATTTGGATTTGCCAGGAAGAGGATCATCTAATTCTTGAACAGACTGGTTTTAACCAGAACTGAGCTGTCCTACACACCATGAGAAGAGAAGTTAACCAAAGGGCTGTATTAAGTAAAATATAAACTGAAAAGTGAAAAAAAGCCTGTAACTGTATGAAGATTATTTTTTCACTGTGCATTTTAGTGAGGAGCAAAAGGTAGGGCATTAGTATACCACGGTGAAGAAGGAGCGAGGAAAAAGCTAATTTAAAAACTATTTTAGAGACGCAGTCTCAATACTTACAACCATATTGTAGATCTGCAAGCAAACAACAACACAACATATATCACATGCCAAACAATTTTTATGGAACAATCAACATTAATACAGGCTTTCACAAGGTATATGAACATACGATCATTCTCACACATTTTGCACAAATTTCAAAGTACACGTCCCACTGACAAATTGTAGCAAATCTGAGGGCAAAGACGTACCCCAAAATAAATACATTTACACTACATACATGTATTTTACTTTTAAAGTAAATTGTTCACCAGTTACCTTTGTGGAATCCTTAAAATCGACAGAAAACATATCTAAATGATAAATATTCAAATTCAGATGTAAAGGCCTCTTAACATCTGTGTCACTGAGTCAGGCCTCCACAACCAAATATTCCTGAGGGTTTAAATAACCCTGTAATTTTCAGGTATTTACTCATCTAACAAGTAATTAACCATTTACTAAGGTAAGCTGTGCTGGACTATAATATGAATGCCAAAAGAGGGCATGGTGTGAACTCCAACAGGAAAATAACCATGGTGTCAGAAGTGGGGTGAATAATGTGAAATTGGTGTAATCTTACACGAAGGTCTGCCACTGTAGCTTTCTCCAAACCAAATTTCCAAATCATGCAATAAGCTAACAACTACATGTACTTGCACAGGTGGCAAATAGATTTCTGTCTGATACCAATATTCAGTCTAACTACACCTTGTGCAAATAGCATGCCAGTCCAGAAACCCCAATAAAATGTATCTTCAGCTTAAAATGCATATAAATAAATTCAGCGTTCGATCTTTTTGTGCTAAATTCACTGCTCAGCAGTGGGAACAATCTCACACTAATGCGGTGGCAACTGCATGGTGTTATGCTCAATACTTTACACCATGCAGTCGGACCGTAGCACTGTACAGTTACTGCATCTAAAGCACTGTGGTACTGAGAAGGGACCATTTAGTTCCTTGCAGTAGCCATACAGAACTCTGAAGTAAAACTTCAGCTGGGTCGCATATTCAGATCATTTTATGCAAGGCACGGATATACAAACAAACACAATGTACGTACACGTATCATGAATTGAAGATGTCATAGCACAAAAACATGCCGGTTACAAAGAATGTACATGTGTTTGACATGCTACATCTAGACATACATGTATAACTGTCAACATGGTCACCGGCATTCATTACAAATATGTATAAATATTGAAACATCACTTAAGGTTTTCCAACAATACAATATTACAGCCACTAGCATACATGTATGCATGCACACACCACATAAAGATTGTTTTTGAATTTTTTACATTGAAATTCATCACAGCAGAACATGTTACGCAAAAATCAAAAACTGCATGTACAAAGGTACACATTGGGTATTAGTAGTTTAGTTTTCAATATATGAGGACTATTTATTTGACTGAGTAACATTTGGTAAGTTAAAGTTATAATTATTATTATTCCATATCAGTTTGAGGTTTGGAGTGACTGTTCATTCCATAATCAACACCTGTTCCATATGACAAACTGTGATTCAACAAACTAAGTCTATTATCATAAGCACTAAGCTCATATGAGTGACATTTTTCAACCAATACTATCAATGTTTCCTATTTAAAACCCACTTACCCTACACGACCAAAAAATTTCTCCCCACAACAGCGTTTTCAGAAGGAAATAATTGTAGCTTCAAAACAAACCTCAAAACACCTTTCTAAAATCAACAGAACTCTCAGAATCGGGAAAACTCAGTAACTTTGTCGTGGACGAAATTTTAGGTCGTTTAGTTTCCATCACACACTGGAAGCCATTTTAAATCATGCTGAGTCTTTCTGGTGACATTGTGACCAGTGACCTCACATCAGGTTTTGCCACTTAATACACACAGGCTGCCAGACTTCAGCATACAAAGTCAAAATACATACAGAGCAATAAATGCATTCATGAAGTAGATCTTAAAAAAAATTTTAATTTTCAAGCTAAATAGATGTGATGTCACCGATACCCACTGGATCCCAAAAGACTATAACTGTGGAATTTGACGTTTTTCATACATGTAGCATTTTTTCTCAGTTGGAAATATTCGAAAAGAACAAATGAAACTGTTTTTGTTTCCAGTGTATAATAGTCTTTTGTCTGGCATATACTTCAGGTTAGTGTTGGCTTTATAGTTGACCTTATTGGCTAAATGAAGCAACACAGTGCAATGTCCTAGAGCTCTTATTACCAACCGCTCAACGTATTCAATGCTGTGAGGCTAATTTCTTGATACAGTACGGAGCCAATCCAACCAATGAATGAAATCCCACAACTCCCAATCCAATGATTAAGTGACTGATGTATCGTGTGCTCAAAAAGGACAATTAGATGAAATAATTATACTAATTTAATACCTATGACCTTCATAAGTGAATGTGTTGACATTCTTACATGTAATTTATCCATTACCAGATGAAATATTCATCACATATGCAAATTTCATAAAGTTTCACAAACAGCTGTAACATTCCATAAGTGAACTTGCCTGTTCAATGTTTCTATTTCAACTGCATGATTATTAATAACTAATCACTGTATATATATATATATATATATATATATATATAACTCTACAGGTACAATGTCTTTTCTCTGCAGCCGGACTTAAATGACAGGGGGGCCTGTATGGCTCAGTCAGTTAGTGCACTAGCACAGCGTAATGACCCAGAAGCCTCCCATCAATGCAGTCACTGTGAGTTCAAGTTGAGCTCTTGCTAGCCTCCTCTCTGGCCGTATGTGGGAAGGTCCACCAACAACCTGCAGATGGTCGTGGGTTTCCCTCGAGCTCTGCTCGGTTTCCTCCCACCATGATGCTGGTCAGCGTCACATTAGTGAAATATTCTTAAGCATGGTGTAAGACACCAATGAAATAAATAAATAAATAAATTACATAATTTCATCCAAATAATTAGAAGTGATAAAATTTTCAGCGCAGTGCAAAGGAGTGCCTTTACCTGTCCCAGTGTGTGTACCAAATGTATTTCACAGAAACCCCAGTTTCATGACATGGGTATATCATAATGACAATGGGGGATAAATACATAAATACATGTAAAGTGTATGGATATTCGATAAATGGCAAATGATCAAATGATAAAAAATTTCCCACATGCCACAAATACTTACTAAAAATTGATAAATCTGGAAAAACATGCAACAGATATGTTTACTTGTGCACTTCAGCCAATAATTCACTTACAACATATTGAAAGAATAGAAGATTGAATGCACACATCTGAATGTGTCCACGATTCACGCACTACTTTATAATGGGAATTACAGTCTCAATGTGCTGTATTCATATAAAAACAGGATCAAGAAATTATTAGTTGCTGATTACAGTGAAATGCTTTATGGAGAAGAGTTGATACTCTTGTAATTTTTAAGACCCCCCCTGCCCTGCGCACCGAAAAAACAAAAACAAGAATCAATCAAACAAACAAATGCAGAGAATCCACCTTTCCAACATGTTTTTGATTAAATATTGAAGCAGTACAAAACGAGAGCTACTGTTTTCCAGTGGCTTCATGTATGATGACACCAATTTCCGTGTGCTATTAAATACATCCTTTTCAGGATGTTCATTGCAAAAAACAGATACAAATCACGCGAGGTGGTGATGTCATGCATGAAGCTACTGGAAAAGATCAGCTCCCCTACACTAACAGCACTACATAAAATGTCAGCCATCTTGGATATTCCTTGTGCACACCATATTCCCATAGTCACCCCTTACCTTGCTTCCTCCCAGGCTGCCTGAAGCACTCTTCATGCTGTACAGGTTTAGCGTGTTGGTACCACTGACTGGGGAGTTGATAGCAGACGACCTAGAACTTGACCCCTTGGATGACCCAGTGCTCCCGTAGGCCAGGTTACCTAAAAGAAATGAACAAGGTTGAGAGGCTGTGTATAAACATCACTGTACTTCTTTTTTCTTTTCATCTAGTTTAGCTATGGCGTTGTAGGGAGCGTGTAAATTACTCCTGCTTAAAGGGGAAGACCTCGTAAGAATGAACTTATGGTGAGTGAAAAGGCCCTTAAAAACTTTTCTTTTTATATTTTCACCAATATAAACGCAGTCAGATGTTTTGATTGTATGGTGGGTTTTATGGACCACATTGATAAAGTGGTTCACCAGTGACGTCACACAGCTTTTTGCACACTTTTATGTTCTGAATAAAGTTCTTGTGCAGAGTTATCCTCTAATGTTTGCCTGTGCACGAGAATGCTAACATCACATTAAATTTCTGCTTCAGGGCCAGGAATTCGGCATTTTACAGTCTTTAATAAGCACACACAGAATCAACTATAGAATATCCCACTCGTGTTATTGTGCTCTACATGTGTGCAAACTCTGAGTTCAATACATGCCTTTTAAGATACCGCCTCTAACATTTTGTTTAACACTGCTTTCCCTGTTATAGGACACAGACGCCAATGCTCAGGGTACTTAGTACAGGCGAGCTAAAAAAGCACTTCTGGGGAGCGTATTTTCCCGGCAACTACGGTAAGTTAGACAGCTGAAGATGGTTTTCAAATGATGAATTCATTGCAATTCTCAAAAGAAATTTGTATCCAAGTCTATTATTTCAGTAAGGGATATTGCTGGTGTTGTTTCACCTGTTCGGGTGAGTGGGTTCTGGAACAACGTCCGCACCACGGGCACTTCTGACATTCGCAATAAGTTGAGAATTTCCACGGGGAAACGGTCACGATTCTTCTCCAGGAAGCCGTAGCCGCTGTACGCCACCTGCAGCATAAACATGCCAGTCTTTGTCGCCCAATTTCATCCAT
The DNA here is from genome assembly GCA_016165875.1 of Acanthopleura granulata. Classification (NCBI taxonomy): domain Eukaryota; kingdom Metazoa; phylum Mollusca; class Polyplacophora; order Chitonida; family Chitonidae; genus Acanthopleura; species Acanthopleura granulata. The sequence goes on along the minus strand of JABBOT010000016.1, from coordinate 3,343,885 downwards.
GACTACATTTACCAGTACTCATTTTGCTCATTACTGAGAATTATATTGATTAGGTACAGTAAAGTTGGCTGCTCCTCCAGATTTCATGTTTTATAGGCCTTATTTGCCACAATAAGGCACTATTCTGGAGGAACTTGTGGGCAAATACATTACATCTACACCTCAGCAACGAAGGCACAGGAAGGCTTATCTGATAAATAACGCTTTGTTTATTATCAAACCAGAAACAGTGAATAGGCTTTAAATTATTAACAGAATATTAAATGCTGTCTGCACAAAGTTGTTAGCAAACAACATATGTAACAAAGGACAAACCTTGCCAGCATAGTGATTAATGCAAAAGATGAGGTTGTCTCCCTTTGGTCTGATATAATGAGAGGATTTGATGTTCTGATGGAATTTGTCTGCAAAACAAAACAGGACAGAGCTGATACATTTCTGTTCATCAGTTTGGTTAATCTAGATGCTTAGTGCCATACTCCACAATATTTCACTTGTGTATGTGGTGGTAATCAGATTTATGGGTGGCGCAAACGAAAGTATTTGAAATGCTGCACGGTATCTCAACACATCCCTGACAAATCTCATTACTGACACACATCCACAAATGCCCACGGGTTCCTCGCATACCTTTCCACGTACAGTTCCACGAGAGGAAACCAGCATGACATGGACATGAACTCACAGCTCCTATGTCACTGTGCTGCGCTAGCATGCTAACCACTAGGCCACAAATGTCCCAGAAAACTATAAAAGCAGGAGTTTTGAAAATTCCCTCGCTCCACAAATAACACCTGCTCGCTAAGATACGGTATGTTTCCACCAGACTTACCAACCAGTGTCTGGTCACTCGCCCTGGGGAAGTTGCTCTCCTCGTCGAGAAGGGCTAACAGACCCATGGGTTTAGCCAGAAACATGTCCAGCACAGGGCGGTTGTCCACAAACTTGATTACACTTCCATCAATGCCTTCATTCAGGTACTCTTGCTGAAATGAGTTAATTTATACGGATTAATGATAAAACTTTCAATCCATGAACCAACACTTCTGATTATTTCTGTAACCACAGCCACAGCTGACCATCATGTTCCGGATCAATCAACTATCGCAAGAACAACCCCTTAGCCAAATGGATGGCTCCTTTTTAACAGACCTGAGGCTGCCATTTTTGCCATAAATAAATTTACTGTACAACATCATGTCATTATTCAGACAAAAATTCGTCACTGTTAATCTGCTACACACAGGAGCATGGTAATGTTTTTACTTTGTTGACTGTTCTGTAAACAAACAGATGGTCTTACAATTTAAATTACCCATCTACAGCATAACTTAAGCATCTTGACATCTTATAATATTTATTTGACTGGATTTTTCTACCATACTCAAGAATGTTTCCCTAACATGCCGGCAGCCAGCATAAGGGTGAGACGAAACCTGGCAGAGCACGGGGGAAACCCACGACCATCTGCAGGTTGTTGGCGGACCTTCTCACGTACGGCTGTAGAGGAAGCTATCGGGAGCTGGAATAGCTTTTAATATTAATATTAATATGCTCACCATTTCCCATGCAAAAATGTGTTGGTTGAAGTAGTACTGAAGCTGTTCGTTAGCAATGTTAATACACAGCTGCTCAAACGAATTCCGGTGGAAATTCTCAAATCCGAAGATATCCAGAAGGCTCACAACCAGACTATCCTCCCTGAGAAATCAAAAAAGGTAACATACTGAGTGTTCCAGACAAATAAAGGGCATTGATTTTTCTAACCATTTTCTCGTTGTGGTAACCACAAGAGAAATGTGAGAAAACCAAGTTTTGGCCAAATTTTGTACTGAGTTTCATGAAATAAATTAAGTTTTTGATACATTAGTGACGAAAACAATATGGAATTTTCTGATTTGTTAGAAATGAATTTTTAAAAAAGAAATCAGCCACAAACAACCCTAAAGAGGGTGTTTGATTTGAACAAGAATGAAGGAATGAATGATTATGGCTTAATGTCACTTCGGCAATATTTCAGCAATACTGTGGTGAGAACATGTTTAAACCAGGAATCAGCATATGGTTGTCAAAACAATGAGAACATGTAAACCGTACTGTAGCAGACAGGTGCGTTTAAAACAAGTTGAAAGTTTTAAACCTCAGATAAAAATCGACAACCATAGATTTGAACAATACATTTCAGTGCTTAACGACTAAATGTTTAAACTAGGGGAGAGCCCACACTGCTTGACCAATTTTCCTCGGTTAAAACTCGAAAACCACAGATTTGAACCAGACTTTTCAGTCCGTAAGCACTAATTGTTTAAACTAGGACACAATCTACACTGCTTGACCAAGACTCAGTTCTGTGTCCACACTGCTTGACCAATACTCATTTCTGTGTCCACACAGCTTGACCAATACTCATTTCTGTGTCCACACTGCTTGACCAATAATCATTTCTGTGTCCACACAGCTTGACCAATACTCATCTGTGTCCACACTGCTTGACTAATACTCATTTCTGTGTCTACACTGCTTGACCAATACTCATTTCTGTGTCTACACTGCTTGACCAATACTCATTTCTGTGTCCACACAGCTTGACCAATAATCATTTCTGTGTCCACACTGCTTGACCAATAATCATTTCTGTGTCCACACAGCTTGACCAATAATCATTTCTGTGTCCACACTGCTTGACTAATACTCATTTCTGTGTCTACACTGCTTGACCAATACTCATTTCTGTGTCTACACTGCTTGACCAATACTCATTTCTGTCAATCACTGGAATGCTCTGGTAAGAGGCATTTCGATATACCTCAAGACACATACACTACTCACGTAACGAAAATCATTTCTAGATTTACGATCTTCTTTGTTAACAAAAAGAAAATCAAAATCATTCATACATAAATTCCACTGAAAAACTGAGCTAACCACCCACTGTACTTTCAGGAATCTCTGCACTTTCGGCTGGATAATATTATAAACTAGATGAAAAAGTGCCACTGGTCTTACAATTTATTAACATTAACATTTCATCTGTACATTAACATGTGGTTAAGTGCCACTCTGGTCAGCATACAAACTGTGCAAAAATATTACAATGATATGAAAGAAATCCTACCGAGTAAGCCTACCACTATAACACTATTTAACCCATATAAATGAGGATTTCTTGAAACACAAAATCTTCGGTTGTGTCCGTAAAATTTTCCTGATGTGACGTGATAATTTTCCTTGTATGACGTGGAATCAGGGAGATGTGACGTTGATTAAGGCATTAATGCTGGAATGATGTCAACGTCGGTTGAAAGGGCAGCATTATTTGTTGATACACCTCAGCAAATTGATCATGTCATGTGTTTGAGGCTGACGTCACACCAGGCAAAGAGGAAGAGACAGAAATATTTTGTTTCCGTATACTCTGAAGAAACGTACAATATCGGTTTTAAAATGTTGCATTTGTTTCACAATTTAGGAAAGCAATTCAGACTATCCCAGTCTTTATCAATTGGCCTTGCTTTTAAGACACAGATGTTTTGACACCAAAGTAGCTCTTTAAGTGATTGGTTTTTAAATCTACAGCTGAATTATCAACTGTAGAGTGTTATCCCTTATTGTAAAAAATTCCCTGGCTCCCCGATGGAGCATATCATATGTCTTTTCAACACATTTTTCATCATTTCCAGACCTGAAGAAATCCCATACGCACTTTGTCAAAAATGCATTCAGAATACTAGGGAATCTTTAACATGAGCTGTACTCACTCTCTTTTATCCTGGTGTTTCTGAGGCCTCAGCAGGATGTTGATTTTGTTGACGATCCAACTGAAGAGTCGGCCATACAGTGCCTTAGCCATGGCGTCGCGTGCGTTCACAGCCTCGCGCACAGAGTTGTTGCGAATGATTATCTCCCCTCGTGTCACCATACCTGAGGTGGTCAGTGCCTCCAGAAAGTCCTTGGGGTCAATTCCCAACAACTGCGACACTGCAGGGGTTAGAGAAAAATAGCAAAGGAGTCAGTTAATATTTCGCCTTCAAACAGTCATTCTTCTAGAATCAACGTGGGGTCACGTAAGAGCACCATAATTAAACTCCAAACTACTTTTTACCTTTTGTCTCTAATTTTTAGTGTCATAATCATGGCGTGTACATGTTTGCATGTAGCCAAGTCCTGTTTCCTCTGAAGAGATTTTAAACATTCCAATGAGCCAGGTGCCTTTCACCGATGCAATCACTCTGAGTTCAAGCCCAGCTCATGCTAGCTTCCTCTCCAGTTGAACATGGGAAGGTCCGCCATCAACCTGAGGATGGTCATGGCCTTCCCCAGTTACCTCCCACCATAATGCCGGCCGATGTTCTGTATGTGAAATATTCTTGTGTACGGCATAAAACACCATAATAATTTATAATAATAAACAAATAAATAAATAAACATTCCAAAGGTTTAGTCAAGCTACAATCGGCTTCACAATTAACAAAATATGAAACGAAACCCTTTCACATATTGCATTTATTTGATTGTTGCTCAATGCCATAATGTGGGACTTTTCACCACTGAGATTGAAGTCAGCTTTATAGAATAAGAACACAGGAGTGCACATGGTAAACAAAGCATGTTGTTTTCTGCCAAAATGCATTCGTGAAAAGCGAACACCTACCGTTGTCAAGCAATGAACACCTACTGTTGTCAAGCAATGAACACCTACCGTTGTCAAGCAATGACATGTTGGTGACAGCACAGGAATCCCCGGTGTGCTGCTGTTCTTGTGCCATGAACTCTATGTTGCCGATGTGCAAGATGGCAGAGAGTATGCTGTACACAGAGGCTACATCCTGTCAGAGTAAAGAGACACAGTTAAACACAGGTGGGCATAAGGCTGTAAAATGAAAGTTAAGGGTCAACTTATATGACACAGTGTTAAAATGTTAACTGTCATAAATTTAAATTTATTTCTTAACATTTAAGATATTTCAATGCATGAGTTGTTTTTTTTTCTCAAGAATAAAACAAATCAGTGCTTAATATATACACGTAGCCCTACACATCCTTATTTTTTTTTTCACTCAGCTAGTTCTCTTTTCCATATCTTTTCCTTAAATCAGATGATTAAATATACTGAAATAAAGGGGTTTAGCTTTTTGTAACAGGTATTAAAAACATAATCATTTAATGTCTGTAGCAGCTTGTTTGTCAACTCAGCTATCTTCTTTACTATACCTGCGCCTTGAATCCAATGATTTCAAAGCAATGTTGGATGGCCTTGAACTTGACCCGGTTTACCGATATGGAGGATATGTCAGGCGTCTGAGTGTGGTAACCATCCAAATACCTGGCCAACAAGACACAAATACGCAATTCCAAAATTCAAACAACTATCTGAACAAACCAAAATAATTACGCCTAATGTGATAATATAGTTCCCGGGCTTTGAGTTAATTCAACAAACATAGTTCATTTAACTTCCTGAAAAATTTATATAAATATTTCAATGCATTTATTTTTATTTGCAGCATTCATGAATGAAAAATAAAAACGCATTTCATAATCATTTTTGTAGCACTTCAAAAATTTAACACAAAATTTTTTTTCGTAACTGTTTACGAACATAACTGTTGATTTTCACAATGAATAATCTAATCCAGCTTCAAAAAATTTGTTTTGAAATGCAAAAGTGAACATTCCAATAAGGGAGCTCAATCTACTGAAATTTTCAACATGGGTGTCCAGGTAAAACTTTCAAAATGGGTGCATAGGTGAACATTTGGTTACACAATGTTAAATAATGAACAAACATCTTTTGATAGTACTGTCAGCGACATGTGCAGTGCCACTGTGCATTAATGTAATTCTTCAACCTTTTCGCATGTTTGCGAGGTGTTTATTCAAGGATATTCTGAAGGCATTATTCTGTGCAGGCTTACAAAATTATACTTTTTGTGAAGCCTTAAAACTGGCCAATCTAACCAATGTAGTTTTGTCTCCAAAATCAAATTACAAATGTGCATAAATTGCACTGAAAGTTGCTCTTTCATATGTGAAATGGTTGAGGGATTAGGGCGGCTCCTGCAGCCACTCCTTACTCTCCCACCCCTAAAACTAGATCGAAACTGAATTCTTCCTTCCATATTTTGAGAAGTGAAGAAACAATGAATCTTGATAAGAACAAGGGTTTTACCTTTCCAATCAAAGATCGGTCGACTAACATGTAGGCTAGTAGCAGGTGTTGTCTGCGGATGGTTGTGGGTTTCCGCCGGGCTCTGCCCGGTCTCCTCCCACCATAATGCTGAATAAATAATATTCTTGAGTACGGCATAAAACACCAATCAAATAAATAAATAAATAAATAAATAAATAGTAGCAGGTGTTGTAGGCCTACGTAGGGTCTAGCCAGTAACAAACCACTACGTACAGGGAATGATTTTGGATCCAACTTTAGCATGACTGACAGGTCAAATTGTGCGAATTAATTTATTTGTGCTTTAGGCTGTACTCAAAAATATTTCAATGGCCAGCATTGAAGTGGGAGGAGCCCGAGGAAAACCCACGACCATCCAGGTTCGGCCAGAGAGGAAGTCGGCCTGAATTCATAGTGACCAAGTAGGCAAGGGTCTTCACTAGCAAGCTAACCATGCACTCAGCCATGGAGGCCAACAAAATGTTAGAAAGCAACCTTACCTGTAGTAATTGCTGTCTTTGAGGTGATATCGGGACTCGCGGTCATCGTGACCCAGTCCGTCATGGAGGTAGTAAAAGATATGAAAGTTCTGCTCCCCTCGAGCCTGGTGAATCACTCGAGACTTCTCCAATAAATACTCAGTTATTTTTGCTAAATGGGAAGAAAAAGTAGTAATGAAATTAAATGAAATTACACAATGGTGTTTATTACACAGTAATCACTGTTTCATTTATCAGGAAAGTTAACTATACAGAATTCTCAAAGACAAAATCAGCTTTAAAATGGGAAAACAAAAATGTTCAGAATTCTTGTGATAAATGAATGTACATCAACTGCAGTAAGATCTTTTCACATGTTATAGGTTGGTCAAATACTAGACACAGTGCTAAAAGTTTAAAAACACAATGACCTCTCCCCTTTTTCCAAACCAAAAGCACCACTGTTATTTACTATCTTAAGGTTTACTGCCATACTCAGGAAATTTTCAGTTTTACAACAGTCACCTTTATGACAGGAGGAAACAGGAACACCAGATATTAACCACAGACCATTGGCAAGTCACTGAAAACTTGCACACTTGTGAGATACACATAAGCACATTTGCTGGTCAACAAATCGTCATGCAACTGCTTCTTGCTACCAAGACCCTGAAAAGGAGTAGCGGCTTTGAAAGCTACAAATTCCTGTCCAAGACCAGGATGGAACACATACCTAGGAGTAAAACAGCACTATATGTATGTCACTGACAACTGACCACAGCAGCGGACTGGGTCATAAAACCAGCCCAAAATGGCTCGGCCTGATTTTTTTCAGCATTTTCTTTATCCATGAAAGAGGCCCATATTTTATAAGATGGCCCCACCCCACAGGGCATTGCCCATATGCATGTGTGGTCAGTGCACTCCTGACTGCCTCCCAACGACACTCACCTCCGATAACTTTGCCGCTAGTGGTGAAGATCATCTCCAGGTACTTGCCGAAGCGGCTGGAGTTGTCGTTGATCACAGTCTTAGCGTTTCCAAATGCCTCCATCAGTGGATTCACCTGTAGGATCTTGTCTTCTAGTGTTCGGTTCTGGGCCTGATGTATTGAAAAAAATACAATGTCTTGGCTTGGACACATGCATGTATTCACAACTATTGTATTATTAATTTCTTTCACAGACAGAACAAGTTTGCTATTAAGAACTGATATAGGTCTAATACAATATATAATATTTTCCTACTGCATTATGTAACCTTTTTTCTTAGGCGTTTTATGCATCTTTTCTATTTTGGCAAGGTTTCTATTTGAAATGCAGGGATAAGCCTTTCACAAAGAAACATACAAATGTAATCGAACTCGCCATCTTTCTACCACCCCTTAAAATATGCATTTGAAATCAAAAATTTTACATAGAGACGTATATCTTTTATGCCTTCAACAAAACAAAAATGAGTCTTAAACAACATGACTGTGTGCATAAGATTTTTTTTTTTTTGGCACATAATGTCGTAAAATAAAATATGATGTCCAAGCACACTCGAAGACATGAGACTTAAATGTTGTCATTAATACAAGGAACACAAGGAAAAAACTCCGAGATTAATGGGCCAATACAGTGCTTCAGTCCTGGCAGTGTACCAGTTGCCAGCTTATCTCATACCTTGCCCAGCTGAGTCAGCTGTTGTACTAGGAGATTTGCACTCTCTGTCTTTCCTGCCCCCGATTCTCCACTGATAACAATGCACTGAAAGATGACCAATATCGTGTAATAATGCAAGCAAAACTATTAATTGGAGCTTAATTAATTCCATGATAAACAATTTCACAGCCACTTTGATGCCAAACTCATGCTGGCTTCTTCTCTGCCAACAAATTGTGTAGGGTTATGTCTGTCCCCAACCAAAATGATGAAATCTGGAATTCAGTTTACTTAAAAGAAGCCATGTGTTGTTACTAAGACAAAAAAATAACCCCTTTACAAAAGGGTTAAAAATTAACATACATACCTAATTACTCGATACAAAAATATACATGTAGATGGGTCAATCATGAGAAATCAGCAACTAATTATGGATAGCCTTTAATACCTGGTTGATTTTATTATGCATCATCATCTGGTAGGCCTGGTCAGCCACAGCAAAGATATGAGGAGGATTGTCACTTTTGGCGGCATTGCAATATTTCTTGGAGTACTGAAAACAACCACCACATAATCATAGCAGATAATCATCACATAGGCAGTACTATATATCACACCTAAGTGATACCAGTAACAAGCTTCATAACTGGCCACAGAAATATTCTCATGTAAAATACTTGAATTTCTTAAAATCAATTCTCCAAACCCCTCTTTACCCATAAAGATGGAAACCGTTAACAAGAACGTTATTTGAAATACAAACACGTATTATTATCCGTGTATTTATTTCATCGCTCGGTGGTCAATACTGTACACAAGAGTTTTTCACTGGTATAAACATGATAAACGCAGCCACGATAAAGGGTTGGAAACAGGAGTGTTTGAAGAAAACCACCGTCCTTTGTCACGTACCTGACAAACTTCCCGACTTCTAAACTCTGCAGGGGGGTTCGAGCATGCAAACTTACTAGTCAGGGGCCTGCCAGTTGCATCTAGAATGCGACTCAACAATGTGAGTCTGTGTGGGCCTTATTATCTAATTATTGTTGAGATCTGATACTGCTTCCTAATATATGATGAACCTGGGCATACATCTATATCGGGGAAAGAAAACACCACCACTTTCACAAGGATTTGACCACTGATCTTTAGGAATCCAACATCAGTTGGCAATGGCCAGTCAGGATTCCCTGATTTAGTTTCCAGTAGGCCATTAGGACTACTTCGAAAAATTTTACACAATATTGAGGCATACTTTTGCAATTGGACCCCTAGCTTAAAATAAATCCATACAGGGATGTACAGAGTCGTCTCCCTTGCTGCCCACCTCTTCCGTGTAGATGGTCATGGGTGTGAAGGGGTTTACTGCCAGCAGTATGTCCCCGATGTAGGTGTAGATCTGAGTCTGGATGTACCGGCCAAACAGCTGAGTTACTATGGCTTCCTGGCAACACACAACAACAACAACACGCAGTCAAAGGAAAAGCTGTCTTCATTTTCAAATCTCAGGTATACAAGTAAATTACCTTATTGATTTAATTGGTATTTAACGTGAAACTTTCCTTGTGTGATATACATGTACATATACAGATCTTCACTACTCGCCAGAGCCGTAAATGAAAACCAAATCAATCTGGAATCAAGAGCAGACTTCAACTGAAATCAAACAGGCCTGTACTTTGACACCGCTTACAAATATATCTATAATCAACACATGAATGTAAGGTTTTTCAGACTATATTGCCACCGACCTCATCCAGAATTTCTAATCCTGCCAGATCTTCCGCCGTCTGAACACCCTCCCTCCGCGACTTGCGCCGGGATTTCAACCTCCCCCGTTTAGAGGTGATATCAGGCTTGTGTATCACTCGGTGCGTGTTGGCCACAAGGCTCTTCAATTTGGCTTTAAGCTGAGGAAAAGACACAAAAAAGTTACAATAAGAATTACAGTGATATCCTTGATTTTGGCAAATACTGTTGTTGCTTAGATCAAAAAAAAAAAAAAAAAAGAACTTAATATGAAATCTGCCGAATACTGTATTCCTGGATCAAATATAAAGACGAAGTACCCAAAATGACTTAGATCAAAGGGCAATTTTATTCAATTTTCATCATCATCATTTTCTTATTAATTTTAAAAATTTAGCTGTGAATGGTGAATGGAAAAACGATGAACATGAAAAATAAATTTTCCCAGAACTCTGAAGCAGTATTCAGTATAAACACAAACCTCTGAGTGCGGATTAAAAAATACTATTTACGTATGTAGCTTACTATATCTATACTTCAGTCTTTTTTAAACATAGAGCGATATGCTGTTTAACATTGTTTTTTTTTTCTTTTTTCAAAGACCTTCCAGACTTTAAAATGATTTTTAACAAAATTCAAGTGCTTTTAACGATTTGGATGAAATGGGATTAAGGGAGAGACAACTCTTCGGATAAACCTGTGTGGTGTCTTCCGGAATCTGAAGAAAGAATGGATGGTTTAACAGCTGCTGACAGAAAGGTCGGCTTTCATAGTCCTTCACCAAACATCTGAAAACGGAGGAAAATTTATAAACATTAACACTCATATCTGCTGTTACGCAAATAAATGTTTGACACAGCATCGATAAATAGCACTGACAAATATAAGATATATGGAATCTTTTTTTCATGTGGCATATAAACAAGGCCACTTGTTATATTTATTGATTTACCTGATTGCTGCTTTATGTACAAACAATTTGTCCTTCATACAACCGCGTGTCAGTCTTATGGGTGGAGGAAGAGGTAAACCAATAACCTTTGGCAAGTTACTAACACACTTTCCCACAGCCTTATATGTTGCACTGGTGGAAGAGACGTGTATTCTTCAAAAATCGTGAAAAAAAAAAACATCAATCACTTACATTTTCACGAAGGCCCCAGAACAGCTGAGATCGGCAGAATCTGCTTCGTGGTGTAAGTGTTATCTGGTCAATTAATTAATGCGATATACACATACATGTGGTGACCCTTATATTCAAGCATCATGCACAGCTTGCTTACTTACTTTGCCAGAAAGTCGTGGAAATTGCTGGACCATCTTTCTGTGTCTTTGAGTGTTGGGGAGGGATTCCTGGAAGGGAGATAATGAAGCCTTTAAAGATCTTGAAAACTACAGAGATACATTAGATGGTGCTGTAGGTGCTAATGGAGTAAACATTTCAGTGCTTTCTGCAGCCAATTTCTTTCATGAAACTCAATTTGAACAAATCAGACAACTCATACTTTATCATCATCAATGTATCAAAAACTCAATTTATTTCATGAAAACTCAATACAAAACTTAGCTACAACTCAATTTTTCGATATTTCTCGTAGTTACCACGACGAGAAAGTGGCTCGAAAACCCGCTGCATTAATCACTAGAGATCTTCACTCAATACCTAACCAAGGCTTTCAGTCCGCCATCAGGTAAAATGACCACAACAAAATGTAAACTTGGCTTCAGTTTCACATGTCAGAAAACTGTCACAAAACAATTATTTTTAGAAATGAAAAAAAAGAGAAAAAAAAAAAACCCGAAAGGTTTAATAGTGCCTTGCACCAACCAAGTGATAATGTCAGAAACATACATCCAAATGTATCTACTTTTGTTTGCACCTTATTTCTTAGAAAGGCCTCAAAATTTTCCAGAAATTATTTGATATGTAATGTAACTTTGCAAAACTATAACATTACAACTGCCACTGAGAACAACGAGCGAATGCAGCATATTGGCCAATCACATACCTGGGAATTTTGAAAAGCGCTCTCATTGGATGTTGATCAGACAATGGGGGCTCTCCCTCGGCCAATTCTATAGCGGTGATGCCCAGAGACCAGATGTCACAGCGGACGTCATAACTGTAGTCCACCTGCTGCTCACATGCAATCACCTAAAACAACAACGACATGAGCAATAATATCAGCTAACCATCTAATCCACTGGTCACGATGCCATCCTGTCTGGGCTATGACGTAATTGTTCCAAGCGCGGAACATTCTGGTCACCTGAGGCTGTAGTAAGTCGCCATGGCTGTGTTTGAAACTTAAGTTTATAAATCAATTTATAACATGAAATGATAAAGAAACTTACTTTCGCCACAGCACGAAGGTCTGCAAACACTTGGCAGTGTTGTTCACACATGTACGTGTTGTAATAATACATATTACATGAAAACAGTTTGCTGTCTCTATGTTATTACATGTTACATTGACAGTCAATTCAGAAGATTTAGGTCACAGCTTATAATCAGCTGATATCTCCTAGGTCTTTGACTAGTCAATCTCAGGTAAACTTAAACGCATGCTCGCCTTCAAATCCCCAGTCAGCGGCACAATAATCCAAACTTCAAACGACGCTATTTCAACAATGAATTCATACAAATTCAGCTTTTTGAAAAATTCAACAGATAATTTTATATTCTTTGTCATGAACAGTGTCTCATAAGTAGTCTTTTACTTTAACAAAGTGATGTATTAAAGTTAGACCTGCAAAATCCACATGAAGCCACGAAATTGGCTAAACCAACCCAACCCAACCCAACAACCCAACCAATGCACCTCTTTAATCTCCAAAATTAAAGAGGTGCATAAATCATGCAAAACGTTGCTCTCTCAAAGGTGAAAAGATTACAGAATTACATGTGCACAATGTAAATAGTGGTTATACATTTCACATGGATTACTACAGTTAGTTTTTAAAGTTTAGCATTTTTCAAATGACGTGTGCTCAATTCCAATTGATTCATCCACCTGTCAGGGACACTTCAGAGGTTTTTGTTTGATTAAATTATTATCAGAAAAATTGTGTCTTGGTATCAGAAATATCATTTTAGGGTCATTTAAAATCAGATCCTTGATTCTGGCTGCACTACACCACTGGGATCTGACACTGGGCCATTGTTTATTGTGTTCTGAAGAATTCTAAGAGTGCTTTGAGAATACATAATGTTTAGCCAATCAGAGCGCTTGTATTATCTCCACTCGGTCAATACGTGAATTGTGTCATTCTTTTAAACTATAAAACCTTGTAACCACGCGTATACGCTGGCATTCATCAAGGTCAACACCAGCTGGTATCGCTGCAATGTTTACGCTGAGATCGGAAGTCTGTGGTCTGTTGAAACAGCCTTGTCCAGAGTTTCTGCCTCAAATCAAGAAGCAGCCCACTGATTGGCTAATTGAATAAGCCCCCTGAAAACGCTTAGCATTGGCAGTGAGTCAGGTTGTTTTAGCATAGCGGCCTCATGATCTGATATTAATCAAACCGAATAGGGTGGTACCTATTTAACAATACGCGTGCCCTCGTAACACAGAAAAATTACCAATGGTCAGCCTATCTAAATTACCGTACTTCACCTAAATTCTGGCTTTTTTTTTTTCCAGTGACACATTTAAATTTACTTGGTTCTCACTGATTCATCTTCCAACACAGGGCCTTTAAAAATTTTATCTGTGAACTTCAACAAATTTCGTATCAGAAAAAGTGTTGGCATCAAAAGTATCATTTTAAGGCCTTTATCAGCTTTTGAAAGTGCATGTGTACTGGACATTTAACTTCAGGATGAAATACAGTACACACATAAAACACAATGTACATTTTATACTCAGCTGCTGCTCATGCTTCAAACACTTCAACCCACTGACAATGTGTACCCAATCAACCCTGGGAACCCCCAAAGTGTCTACACTTCCCCACAGAACATCACAAGGCTTACTGTAATAAATATCAAAGGTTTCTGGACAATGGCTAATTGTTCGTCCAATGAGGTTAAACTGCTCAGCTCTTTTGATTTCAGGTTCGGTTCTGTGACAATTACCGACAATTAGCCAATTTGCTTCATTAGCAGTTCCAGTCTTTAATGTTCAATTTCATGGGTCAGAGTTTTGCTTAGGAGAGACACCTTAGTTCACGCAGATTTTCCACAGGCATTAGGAAGAGGAGGAATCAATCCACACGGTGCTCTCCAATACTCACTGTTCAATTACAACTAATCAGACAATATAAATGTTGACCTTTCAGCCTGTTCAATTTCTTCGATCCCCATGCCAGCAATTGCCATGTTTATATGCACTAATGACTCTTCCTGAAATTAAGCTTTCCCTTCTACGGATCAACTTCAGCAATATAAACCTGCAGAGCCTCTTCTTATCATGACATTACAGCTGAGGAAATACTGCTAATGTGGTGTGCAAATATTATCATTCTTTAACATAACAGACTATGTAAATATGAAGTTATCGTGGGTGAAAAGACCATTAAAAACTTTATCTGAAAATACCTTCACTGAATTTTTTAGATTTTTTTCCCCACCAAATTAAATGTAGTGTTATGACTGTGTGGTGGGTTTTATGCACCATACCGATAATGTCCATGTACTTCACCAGTGATATCACACAGCTTTTTGTACACCTTTATGTCCAGCTCTGTATAAACTTCTTTGAAGAGTATTACTGCAATGTTTGCCCATGTATAGAAAAAGCTAATATGATATTCAATTTCTGCTTTAGGGCCAGAGAAAAGCAGGTGTGACATCACTGGTGAACCACATTATCAGTACGATCCATAAAACCCACCATACAATCAAAACACTCAACTGCCTATAATTTGGTGAAAAAACAAGAACTAAAAAATTCAGTGAAGGTATTTTCATGTGCAGTTTTTAATGGTCTTTTCCCTCACCATTAATTCATTTTTGTGTGGACCTTAACTTTTTTTCTGTGACATTATCATATTTACTGGTCTTTATTTATTATAATGAATTGATGAATATTTCACTTGTATGACGGCGGCCAGCATTATGGTATGAGGAAACCAGGCAGGGGCCGGGGAAAAACCCATGACCATCTGCAGGTTGTTGGTGGAACTTTCCGTGTACAACAGGGGAGGAAGTCAACATGAGCTACCTAGGTAACAATATTAGGCAGCTCTACCAGTTCACTCTGTCCAGTGGCTAATGCAAGGCTTGGTCAAATTTCTGGTATACTATCTTTCAACGTAGGCCATTCATTTCAGCCAGGGCCTAATGTCAATCTGAACCCCACTTGAATGGTATAGAAAATCGTTAACATCTGTCTGCTTTTGTTGCAAGAATTTTGTACACCTTCAATGGTTTTTGATACATTAATGGTAGTGGGGTACCGGATGGTAGTGGGGTAATACAAACTATTTTCATGGTGAGTGTGGAAATAGAGAGCATAACATCACCTTGCTTTGCTCGTCTTGATGTTAAGACAGTAAAAGTGTCTGATGATTTATTACACTCAAGAAAACAAATGAAGCACTCCAAACATGGTGTTGATTTCAGTTCTAATCCTCACACACACTGTTGTGAAAGTGACAGATACGATGATACCCAAATTCCTAGCAGAAATAAAATACATGTACTGGATAATTGCTTCCTCCACAGCCTTGGACTGTACATTGATCCAGTGCCAGCTATCTTTTAAATTGCTGTAAACAATCTAAAATTTCACTCAAAAAATTGCATTTTTTAAGGCGAAGAAATGTGTCATAAAATATTAATTTTGGTGCTGAAACTTACATTTTTCCACAAGGATATCATCCTACCTTCCAAATAAACCTCTTAAAACCTATCCAAAAATCAACACAACTCTCAGGATCAAGAAAAATGAGTAGCTTTTTGAAATTCTAGGTGATTTAGGGAATTCCTAAAGAAGACATTCACACCACACACCAGTTTATGTTACATCTCAAATTACAGCCAAATCTTTTTTACACACTATCCAACTGGATAAATTTTTCACAAAAATTAAGCTAAGCGTACATTCCCAATTTGTACTACTGTTTTAGCACCGTAAATTTCCACCATCAAAATTATAAAAAAACACCTCGGTATATATGATGCTTCATATCACCCTTCTCTCAGAAAATATTTTAAGAAGAGTTTAATAGGCACAGACTGAAATGTCAGATGCTGCACAGACTTGAGTGAAGCTGAAAACAAGAAGCATTTCACATTACGTTTTTGTAATTAAAGAGCTACGTGACAAACGTACAAGTGAAACCTGAACCATAACACATCAACTGTTATTCTCCCCATCTCAAATGTTTGTAGACTTGAAGCAAAACTTTAGCACTCGTTCACTCAATAAATCATTCATGTCAGACACCTTCAGAGGAATATTTGACTTTGGTCATGATGAGAGCCACCACATTTATGAGAGAGAGAGAGAGAGAGAAAAAAAAAAGAACACAATGCAAAAAGAAAGAACACAATCGGATGAAAACTTTCACATCTTGCCATGTACATGTACTCTACAAACCTCCAAATAAAATGCCAAAGTGAAAGAATTAGCGTATTAGCAAATGCTATTCGATCCACCTAGAGTCACATCATCATGATATTCTAATGCAATTACCACCACACTGTAAACAACCTGATTTATAATTGACATTAAAATTATCTCGTTATATGTTTGAACTCCACATTAATCTTTTCAAAGAGAAAATTAAAGGAATTTTATAATGTAATAATGAATAACGAATAATACAAAAATGAAAATGAAAGTGAAAGTGCCTTACCTCAGGCGCCATCCAAAATGGCGTCCCAACAGATGTGCGGCGTTTCCCGGACTCTGACTCCAAATGGCCTGAAACGCCTGAACAACAGATCAGAGATGAAGTGAACGCTTCGCTCCTAAAAGGGAAGCTTTCTAAACTCTTTATTATCTGAACGATGAGACATATTTGAATGACAATGAAGTCAAACTTCGGAATAAATTTCAAGGTTCAACTCTAATCAAAAACCAGAAACACACACACATGAAGACAAATTTATAATAATAATACAAGGTAGGTTATATAAAAAAGCAGGTATCTTTCAGACACATTTATATGGGTTAACCACTTGTCATACAAGTGTTGGAAATTCTGTATTGAGGAGGCACCCTGGACAGTAGTAACTATAAGACCTGGGATTATAATCGTCAGATAATTTTGTTGTATAAAAACTCAACAAAACTACAAACTTACCAAAATCTATGAGTTTGACCTCTCCCTCTGGATTAAAAAGAATGTTATGGCCTTTGACATCTCGGTGCATCACTCGGTTGTCATGGAGATGTTTTAGCGCCTACAAAGAGAAGACAACAATTACGAGAATGTGCATCGTTTTAAAAATCTACTGAAATAGCTTAAATTCACAGACTACCTCTCAGGATGCACTTTTTTGGACGTAATCTCAAGTCACTTATCAAACTGAAGAATTTTTCACTTACACAGTGGAGATCATTTTCATGAGCAGAAGAAAGCAGT
Organism: Acanthopleura granulata; assembly: GCA_016165875.1. Taxonomy (NCBI): domain Eukaryota; kingdom Metazoa; phylum Mollusca; class Polyplacophora; order Chitonida; family Chitonidae; genus Acanthopleura; species Acanthopleura granulata. Next base: position 3,326,303 of record JABBOT010000016.1, on the reverse strand, counting down.
GGCCAGGTTAAACCATCAACCTTTGGCACATTACTGACAGGCTTCAATAAGATCTTCAATGAACTTCAGATTGTGAAAATGTAACCCATGAACTCTGACTGCTTATCAAGTGACCCGTTTTACAAAGGGGGTGTAAAAACATAATTGTTTTGACAACACACTCGGCAGAGACATGTTGCCATGACGGTTACATCTGAGGCAGTGTTTAACCATCTTGGTAAAACGGGCCTCTCATCAGCACCACAGACAGTGACCGGAAAAATCTGCACCTCTGATGTCCTGATTGCAGCCAGTGGGGCAGAACGTATCAAAGTGGCATTATAAACACCTATCACATAAATCAGGTATGGGTATTCATGGTCAGAAGAAAGTCTGACATTTGCATAGACAGTCCGAAAATACCATATCCTGCTTCCAAATCATATCAGCAATCATCTGGGGTCACAAAATCAGTTGTCTTTTCTTTTTCAAATTTGAAACACAAAAGTCTGAAATCAGCCAATAAAATTGAAGGAAAATTCCCATGAGTGATAAATATAACCCGACTGTTCGGGGTCAACTAATTACCTGTAGAGTCTCCTTGATGATGTGAGCGATGATCACCTCTTCTAGAGCCTCACCCTTCTGCAGCAACTGCTTAGCCAGGTTAGTCACGGAGCCTCCATTACACAACTGAAACATAAAACACCAACAATACAACACCACTACCATGACCGGGCTTGTGAATGAGTCCCCGTTAAACAACTGAAACATAAAACACCAACAATACAACACCACTACCCTGACCCGGCTTGTCACTGAGTCACCGTTAAACAACTGAAACGTAATACACCAACAATACAACACCACTACCCTGACCTGGCTTGTCAATGAGTCGCCGTTAAACAACTGAAACGTAATACACCAACAATACAACACCACTACCCTGACCCGGCTTGTCAATGAGTCGACGTTAAACAACTGCAACATAAAACACCAACATTAGTTAAAATATACTGTGACCTTGGTTATAGGTCAATAAGCCTTTATTACACATCTGAAACATAAAACACCAATAATACAGTAAAATTATACTGTGACCCAGTGATCAGTTAAGGCAGAGAACCTTGTTGTTGCAAAAAACAACAACAACAACAGTCAAAGAACAACACATGCATGTACCTGACCTGGTTATCACTGTCAGCAATATCCATGTATGCCAACATCACTTGCTAGCAACACATGCCAACATCACATGCTAACAATATATGTCGATATCACATGATAGCAATGCATGTCAGCAGCACATGCTAGCAAGAAAAGTCAGCATCACACGGTATCATTACGTAAGCAGCATATTCTAGAAATAAATGTCAACATCACATGCTAGCAATACAGGTAAACATCACATGACAGCAATAAATGTCAACATCACATGCTAACAATATATGTCAACATCATATGATAGCAATACATGTTAACATCACATGTTAGCAATACATGTCAACATCACATGTTAACAATACATGTCAACACCACATGTTAGCAATACATGTCAACATCACGACAGCCATACATGTCAGCAGCAAATGTTAGCAAAACATGTCAAGAGCACATGATAGCAATATGTCATCAGTACATGATAGCAATAGACACCAACAGCCCATGACAGCAGTGTATGCCAAGATCACAGCTTGACAGTATATCTCAACAGCACAAATCACCAACATGTTCCAAAAGAACATGTCAGAAACATACGCCTTCAGCTCATGCCAAAAATACACTGCCAGCAGCACAAGCCCGCAATATATCCCAAAATCACAAGATACATGTAAATGTAGCAATATGTCAAGACACCTGCCAGCAATTTATGCCTATATCACATGCCAGTAATCAGTGTGCCTGTATATGCGAACAGCACTTCCCATCGATACATGTCTAACAAACTGTCCAAAACACCATGCATGTTGTGTGACGAGAACACATGCTGGCTCTGCATGTCAACAGCACATGCCTCATGTGAGTGCCAACTACAGCACATGCTTTTGACGACACATCAGGTCCCTGCATCACAAAGCTGTCTTAAAGACAAATCAGACTTAGTCTTAGCTCCTAAGCACACTTCCGTGCAAAAATAGTGACTCAGTTTAAAAAGACTATTTTAATACCAACAGCTGTCTAAAACCTTCATGACAAGAACGAAAATTCCCATTTCAGATGTGAAATAAGTTCAGGAATAACACCATGAGTTAAGGCTAAGTCTGACTTAAGTCCAAGAGTCAGCTAATAGCGATCCCTGAGCCGGATTTATTTACGTCGCATGGAATGTGCGCACATGTTGTAGGGGTTATTCTGAAAGAAACCTGTTTGAACATGTACTTGTACAAGTGACCGCATGGGTATCACAAGTACGCGTATCTATACATTTGCTGGATGTATATGTATATGTTCTCCACCTCTACCTGTAAAATACATCTGCCCGTGATGATATCTCTGCAGCCAGCTCTCAATACAGTGTACACGATGCATATAAGATGTTTGCACCAGTCGCTGAACTCTGCATCGACATCTCCGCATGAAAACGCAACGCCACATCAACTTATTTTTTAACATACACACATGTATAAGAAAATATATTTTTTTTGTTGGAAGGTGAAATCTTACCTCCACATATTCCGGGGAACAGGTATCAGAATTCTCAGAACTCTCCGTGTGATCCTCACATTCCAAATCCATAATTAATAAGGATGCGCAATCACTATCATCCATCATTTCCTTTAGCTGGATCCAAACATGACTTGGTAATACATCTACACTATAGCATTAGTTTTCCATCTGAGAGCTTTCCCCTAATATTGCCATCAAAAGGCAAAAACTGTGAGCCCCAAAATGCACAATCGTCAAATAAACCGTTAACTGAACTGCACAGGGTCAATTGATACTTTCAAAATTAAACAGTTTCATTGTCAAATAACACATATTGAGCACTGATTAAATGTTCCAGTTCAGCACCAAGGACCTGCAGCACTTGAAAAAGTTCCCTTCATGTAAACCATTGCTTGACGCTGTCGCAAGCCTTTTGCCCTGTCAAAATAATCAGGCCATAAAACATCCAGGTATGCAGAGTATCATACAGCCCATGCCTACAATGTAAATGCAGGCAACATCTGAAAGCAGCTTCGAAGTACACCTTAAAGTTTAAACATCTCTAGTTCAGCATCAGTATCCACAGTGACACACACACATACACAGATAATTCAGAAACCAATTCCAATTCCTTCAGCCTTCAGCTAGCCTTCCTATAATGCTCTCATCAGCTGAGGGAGACTGCGTTTGTTTCCCACCACGAAACAGACATCAGCCTCACGTCGATTTCACCAGCAGCGGGAGATCAGCCTCTCAGCTGGAGGATTTTCCCGCCCATCCAGATCTCAGGGGATGTTAGTGTAACTCAGTCTGCAGGGTTTACATGGTCATAAAGATCAAAGCTAAGCCAAGCCTGTTAGCGGAAACATTCGCTCTAAACAAGCTAGCCGTCAGCGTTTTGTGTGTAATGCACACATAATGGACGTCAATTCCCGCCTATTATGCAACATGTGTTGATTGCAGCCTGCTGCAACAAACACTTAGTTGACAAAAAGGCGGATCTAATCTGAAATCATTCTGTGCGTAAAGCTCTGCATGAGCCCTTGAAAATCACTCTAGCCAAAAAAAAGAAGAAAAAAAGAGAAAAGAAATAAAAAGTTTGCCACTTTGAATAGGTCAGGGTTTTTCACCCAATGACACAGATGCCTACAGGTAGATATCTAAAAACAAGGATCTAAATGTAAAGAAACATTTCTATATAAATCCGTGCAAAACCCTGAAATTGCTTGCACTAAATGTACATGCATCCGTACATATACATGCAATTATACTTATGTGTGGTTAGCAAGGAATTATCCTTTTGGAGCCAAAACTAAACAGATAACAGATACTATACATGTAACTGGAATACAACATGTTCTGTTTCATAAGTCACATGTGCCCAGAAGCCTCCCACCAATGCGGTCGCTGTGAGTTCAAGTCCAGCTCATGCTGGCTTCCTCTCCAGCCGTATGTGGGAAGGTTTGCCAGCAACCTGCGGATGGTCGTGGTTTTCCCCCCACCATAATGCTGGCCGCCGTCGTATAAGTGAAATATTCTTGAGTACGGCATAAAAACACAAATCAAATAAATCAAATCAAATAAATGTGACAACTTCATGCCAATCAAGCTTCCAAGTCTTTGTTCTGCTTAAAACTTTTGCACCTAGCTGAGATCAAATTTATGTAACTGTCACGTATGATAAAATTCAATATTTTATATACTGAAAAGCTAAATTTCAACAAGCAACTGCCATACTAGTATATCTGATATTACATATATTTAAAAAGAACGATACCAACATTTACTGGATCAAATAGCCCATACTTACGACGTACACTGATAAATTCAAACTGTACGCACATGTACATTGAGCAAAAACTATCAACCCTAAGCATTAGCGTTGCCAACATCCAAAACTTAGAGTATCAGCTCAGACTGATTTCAACAAGTCACAGCTAGGTTATCCACCTGACCTTGTGAACTGGTACTAACAACCTCACAACACCTACCACAAGATATAGCCACTGTCATAACTCACACCACTGAGAGGATTAAGACGTACATATACATCTCCCGAATTCACTCCACATCGCAACTGATCTGGACAACTCCATCCAATAAAAGCCAGCCTACTAACGAGCAATCTGTAGGCTAGTTCTACCTTTGAAATTGACGCTAACGACCCACACCTGAAATGGACACCCTCCATTACATCTAATTGCTACAGACTGTGCACGTTACACGTGACTTTGTTTCTGCTTTTTTTTTTTTTTTTCATGTTCACCTGAAATTGAGACGCTCAACTGCGTGGCGCCTGGGCATCCTACTTTCCCCAAACATCACTCAGCGAGGGAATGAAAACAAAAGCTGCATCAAACACAACAACGGCCAACAATGTTTTACACTTCACTGAGCTCAGTGAACAAAGAACAAAAAAAACCCCAACTTTTCCTCTTCAGCTATATAGTGTTACATGTATACAGGAGTACGACTTCCTTACATATATGTATATAACAGCTCCATATACATGTTCAGGTACAAATGTATATGATTTCAACATGTGTGTAAATGTATAGCATTTGTACAGGTATTTCAGATCATCTATGAATTTATTACAGGTATATATGTGATTCAAGCACCGTACCTCCATAAATGTACCTCGGCCTTTCTTGATCTTACAGGCTTTCAGGCAGATGTAGGATTTTATGATGCTATCATTCGGGCCAAATTCAAAAAGGCAGTGATATAATTCCAGGCATGTTGATGTGCATCTGGGTGTAATATGCTCTTCTTTACACACATGTAAGATTTCAGGGTGCTATACTTTGATCCCATTTCAAGAAAAGTTACAAAATAATTACACTAAATGACCTAAAATATTTCATCCATGACTTAAAAGTGGCTCATTTTTCCTGATTTTGCAAGTTGTCTTGGTTTTAGAGAAGTCCATTTAGTAGATACGATGATATCCTAGGGGGAAATGTTTGCATGCTTTCACAGTACCAAAAGTTACATTCTATGATACCAATTTCCCTCTATAAATGCACTTTTTGGGGCCTGAGATTTTAGGTCATTTTTGGTTTATGACTGTATCTATGTCTAATACGGACATCAGTATTAGCAAGGGGCAATATGTTAATTTTATTCTCCGACTTATACTACTTTATGTGACAATTACTGCATTTCACCTGAAGTGTTTCCCGTAAAAATGCACTTTTTGGGGCCTGAGATTTGACGTCATTTTCGGTTTATGAATGTATCTGTGTGTAATATGGATATCAGCATTAGCACAAGGCAATATGTTAATTTTGTTCTCCGACTTACACTTCTTTATGTAACACTTACTGCATTTCATCTGAAGTGTTTCTCGTAAAAATGCACATCAGAAGCATAAAAAGGCCTAAAAGTGATACCTTCATGCCAACACTTTGTTTTCTCTGATAATACAGTAGATCAGTCAAACTTTGTAAAGGACTCCTAAGTGGCCCTTAAAGGGAAAGACCTTGTAAAAATGAATTTACCATGAGTGAAAAAGCCATTAAAAACTGTACTTGAGAATACCTTCACTGAATTCCTTAGATTTTTTTTTCCCACCAATATGAACGCAGTCAATTGTTTTGATGTTATGGTGGGTTTTATGAACCACACTGATAAAGTGGTTCACCAGAGACGTCACACAGCTTTTTGTACACCTTTACGTTCAGGTCTGAATAAAGTTTTTGTGAGAGTAATCCTCTAATGTTTGCCTGTGCATGAAAACACTACAATGACGTTAAATTTCTGCTTTAGGGCCGTAGAAAAATCGACGTGACGCCACTGGTGAACCACATTATCATTATGGTCCATAAAACCCACCACACAACCAAGACATTTGACTGCGTTTATTTTGGTGAAAAAAAAAAAAATCTAAAAAAATCAGTGAAGGTATTTTCAGATACAGTTTTTCATGGCCTTTTCGTTCACCATAAGTTCATCCCACATTTTTACGAGATGTTTCGATTTCAGGTACATGCGGATGCTTTAGGAAAAACAAAACATAAGGTCATGTTATCACAAATCACCAACATTTCACTGATGTAAATTAATGACTTCATTATTGCATGCAATTGAAACTGTCCACTAGCAATTCATTTAATTTTCAAATAAGATTCGACTCAGCATGTAATTGTTCTCACCTGCATATGTATATATTTCATCTTTCTTACAGCTACCCTAAACACATACGAAATATTGATACAGCTTCAATACGTCGAACTGTGGTGTAATAAATTCCAGCGATAATTTTAACAAGTAGTCTCATGTAGAGCTGTGGTGTAATAAATTCCAGCGATAATTTTAACAAGTAGTCTCACGTAGAGCTGTGGTATAACAAATTCCAGCGATAATTTTAACAAGTAGTCTCATGTAGAGCTGTGGTGTAATAAATTCCAGCGATAATTTTAACAAGTAGTCTCACGTAGAGCTGTGGTGTAATAAATTTCAGCGATAATTTTAACAAGTCTCACATAGAGCTTTATAGCTCTCTAGAAATGGTTAGGTAGAGAATGCTGTGTTTAAAGAAGCACTTCTCCTCAAAATGGCTTAAATTCAAACAGATTTTAACAGCGTTTGCCAATAACTATCTGTCCAACAGTATCCAAACTGCAAGTTCAAATTTTCTGTGCCAGCAAATCAATGATACAAATGTTACATAACCAGTTCATCCTCACTCCCGAGGGATTCCATGATATCCGAAATATTCTCTATCGCTCAAAAATTCATACAAAAACATCTGAAATGAAACCAGCAAACCTGAACTCTGATGCCAAGGAGGTCACCATATTAAGGCGAAAACAAAAGGACCGATTCAAAATTGAAATCCCTGTCGGTAATCTGAAGGAATTGAATCCAATTAAAATCTTGTCAATCCATAGCTTTGCATGGGTCTGTCAAGACTTGCAGCATATCACACCAATTACATGTGTTCAGAGAAACACGCATTCATCTCTATCTGAATAGAGAGCAGGCAAAGATGCAACTGATAACCAGAAGCCATTTAAATCCTCTTCACTACGGTAATGTGGTATTAATTGAGATAAAAATAAATCCAGTCTTCAACCAGGAGAGCTTGAGCTGTGAACACGCAGTGTATGCAGTGCCTAAAGTGACATCAGCAACCTGATTGCAGTTGGACATCCCATGTCCCGACCAGAAAATATTATAAGAAATCTACAACTTTGCATGTCACTGCACAATAATATTTTAAGAAGAGAACAGCATGTACTGATGACTTATGTGTCAATTTACTGGATGTCTTTGGGGCATGACATGGAACTGACACTGAGCACCTGCTGTCAGAGAAATTAACATGCCGAATGCTACATGCATATCTCCATACATACAGCATAAAACAGCAAAGGACGTGATACGGTGCATAATACATAAGTACAGGAACACTTGTCAGCTTTCAATTTCTGTCTGACACCTGACATAAAACTGACGAAGAGCACCTGCTGCCGTCAACATACATGTATATACAGAACTCACGTCTGGAGCTCAAATGACTTGTACATGTATAGCTCAAGTCCGATCAGAGCAAAGCTGATTATTGACAAAACAATCTGTTGCTAGTGCCTCATGGGGCTTCCGCAGGCGCTCGCCACTGTCGCGCACGAGGGAAATGGCGAAAGTTTTTAGAGACAAAATTATTTACTCAGGAATATATACTGGCTACTGAAGAGCTGGAAATGTGTGAAGACAGTGTGAAGACTTGCAATGCACATGGCCAGGTGTTGTTCTTCTCCTTTCTAACGGAAATAATGGGTTGGTAAATGTCATCACAGTTTCGTATAAACCACGTGCATTTATTTTATTTTATTTTTTTAAGCAAGCATCACATATGTTTTTTTTTATCATTTAAAAGAAGAAAAAGTAGCATTCTAAGTATTTTACATGACGCCATCTGACAGAAAATGTCCAACTTAACTTACATCTGAAAATGTGGCTTGAATGACTGTACGCAGTCAACAGATTTTTACCTAAGTGCACATTTGTATCGCCATTTGTATAGATAGCAATGAGCAAAAATGTCAAGCTGATCTCACTGTCAAGCATTGGCGCACTACTTTGTAAGCATTTGTCTGAAATGTAGTCCTGCTACAGGACAATCTGCTTTACATACAGCTGCAAGAGAGCAAGCTGATAAAAATAAACAGCGAACGGAGGCCGTCGTCGCTGTCGAAAATATGCCCGAAGAACATGCTGCTGCCTCACTTGTTCAGTCGGTCGTCGACACTGGCGAAAAGACAGCAAAAGGCACGTGCTCTGGCAGCCGTGACAAACCGGACGATACGTCCGGCAGCCCTGGGCCAAGTGTGAAGAGAAAATTTCAACAAGTTTGGCTGGGTGGGTGAGAGTGGCTAAAATCTGATACCGCAAGAAGACAGATGTTCTGCACACGCTGTATCAATGCGGGACACGACAATGCCTTCACAGATGGGTGCGCCATGCTAAAGTTGGACTCACTAAACATGAGAACACTTAAGGACAAAATGGACGCAAGCGTGCAGTGGAAACTCAGCATCAGAAACAATCCATGGAGAAGGCCCAATGCAAAGCACAAACCAGAAGTGAAGCTGCCATTACTGTCCAGTTACGTAACATCTACTGGCTGATAAAAAATGACTGCCCTAATTCCATGGTTTCTGCATTGAATGACCTTTGCAAGGCCCAGATGATATATATACAATATATACAACCAGGATGTAGAATTAGGGCAAACATGAACACATTTATACTTAATTATTGGCGACATTAGTCAATATGTAGAAGTAACTAATTGAAACATTTTATAAACATTTTATAAAAATACAAAGTTAAGACGGAAACAAAGACTTGAATAGTTTTTATTATTGCCAAAATAAGATATTGTAAGTAAAAAAAAAAGGTGATTTAACATTTTAAGTGCAAATACCTTTGGTAACTGATTATAAACTGATCTTCAAATTTCACAGAACAAATTGCTGTTTTTGTCATGGATATGTACCACTGAAATAAAAGCTGACATTTAATATAATAAAACGCCAATGATACAATGTATGTTCAAATTTGTCGCTATATTCACATGTGATTCTTTTTTTCTTTTTTTCATTTCAGGGTGCTGAAGTACTGGGGCCCCTGAATGTTGATAAACACACCACAAACTCCACACACTCCACACCACAGTGACAGCGTGCATGACATGCAATAAGCTATTGTAGACGTTATTACAACTGATCTCGTAAAGAAACTGAATGATGCAGAAATCTTCCGTATTATGCAGAACCTCAAACGCATGGTTGAAAAAATTGCTCATTTCATCTATGAGGCTCATGTTAATGTCTTAAATGATTATAAACTGAACATCCAAGCTGTGGTGGGGATAGCAACTGATGTTGCAGCAAACATGATAGGACTCCGGTCAGGGCCAGTTACCTTGTTCAAAAGGGAAGTTAATCCCGTAATGTAAACACACTGCATTGCTCAGAGATTAACCCTTGCAGCTGAAAAAGCATGAGAGAAAAAAAAAAAAAAAAAAGGATGAAGGAGAGTACCTTGTCTGCTACCAGGAAATTGTGAATGCCATTTACAAGTACTTTGAAAAGTCACCCAAGCGTACAGCAGCTCTGCAACAAATACATGACACAAACAAGCAGGCGGGTTCCTTGGACGAAAAAGGGCGGAAGTTTAGAGAGGTGCTTGCAACAAGATGGCTGAGTTTTGAAGGTTCGCTGGAAGCACTTAAGCAAAACTATTCAGCACTGATTGGATGCCTTCTGGCTGACGAAAATAACCCTGCAAAGGCGAAAGGTGTGCAAAAAGAAGTAGGGACTGTGGAGTTTATGTACATTAAGTTCATTAAGCAGAGCCTTCCAAGCTTCAATCATAAATCTTGCTAGCATCAACCCACAAGTGAAGTCTATAATATCCTCATTACAGGCACTAACAAAACCCTCAACATTTGGCACAAATTTCAGGGAATTTCTCTCAACTGTACCAGAATTTCCAAGTGAGGAAAACTGTTTCGTTATAATTGGTGGCCACGGGATAAGTGACAGCAATGCCCAGAGAGAACAGGCAAGAAATGCCTGTACAAAGTTTGTCGAGAATGTTGTGGAAAATCTAAACACCAGATTTCTGACCCCTGATGACCAGTCTTTGCTCTCGGCCTTGTTTGTGGTATTTTCACCTTCGAACTACCCTCAGACCGACTCTGAGAGCTCTGACCAGTATGGAGAGGAAGAAATCCAGAGATTGGTAGGACACTACTCTGACTCCGGACTAGTGAGCTCAACAACTGTGCACGAGTATTCAACCTTTAAAAGGCTTGTAGCTAGTGGTTTTGTAAAAAACCTGCTCAACATTAAAAGACCTTTGTAAGGTAGTTATAGGAAAAGGAACAGTTCCCTGGTTTAAAAGGCCTGGCAAAAATTGCTCTCTCCCTTGCAGTTTCAACTGTGTATGAGGAAAGAGGGTTCGGTTCCCAGAACCTGATAAAAACCCGAGTAAGGAGCAGCCTTCTAACCTCAAACCTACACAATCTGATGTGCATTAAAATTGAGAGTCCTGTCTTGAATGACTTTGATTTTCAGAAGGCTTTCAAAATATGGGCTGGAAATCCAAGGCGAATACTGGGCACAGGCTAAATGTTTTTCAGTGATTATAGACAGGACATCATAGATCGAAGACAGGACAAGAGTGTGCAGTTCTCTCAGTCATTTTTAAACGAGATTCTGACTGTTTTCATTTCTGTTGTGATTTTCTCCTTTTGAAAGCAGACATTTTTGTAACATTTTTGTATCGGACACCTACAGTGATACTGATGCAGCAATTGACAGGCTCGTTACACTGCCATGTAACACAAACAAATATTTCCGGATAGGTAGTGCTGCATATTAATGTATTTCACTTGATCATTCATCTTAAAAGATAACTAAATAAAGTTGTGTTTGTCAGCATTTACATGCAAATTGTTTGTTATTTTTTATTTTACTCTACTGAGTCTGCCTATAGTATAAATGTAATTCAGCTTACAAGAAGTGCAGGTGAAGTGGTTATGGCTAGAAGTAGGAAAATATGGCTATAAAACATTTAAATTGGCTAAACTAGTGTGGCTCAAGAAATGCTGTTGGCTACAAAATCTGTTCATTGGCTAAAGTGAGTGGCTACAAAAAAAATTGAGCCAGAAGAAGCCCTGAGCTCAAGATAAAGCTTTACAGCACATCTAATGTTTGTAAACTCCGCCTATATTAACAGAGATCTGTGTTGACTTCTGCCGATTTTAAGCACACTGAGCAAACACCAGCTGTCCCATGACAGGCTCATGTGGTTGATCAAACTATACACTGCACAGGCCTCACAAGTATCTAACAGCTATCAGATCTGATTTATTGAGCCATTAAGCAGACAGAACAAAATTCCATGGTATGCGGGAAGTACCACATCCTTCCAACTGACAGCCAGACACTGATGATGTATACTGCCAGTGGACGATTACTGGAGAATTCCGCCGGGAATTGTAGTATATTGCCTGCCAATAACTCAGAACTGTGTGGAATTGTTGTGTTATATATCCATGGTACAGTCTTACCTCAAGTCATCCACATGTATTGTACCACCAACAGACATGGGAATGCACAGTCAGAAGAAAGTCTCAAGTTTGCCAAGGAAGTCTGAAAATACCATACCCTACCCCCAAGTTACACTAGCAATCAACCGATCTTACAAAATCAGTTGCCTTTTGTTTTTCAAAGTTTTGAAACAAACATGTCTGAAATCAGCATGCTTTGTGAAAGAAGCGCAAACTGGACGCCACGTAAGATATCTTACATAATTGTCGTAACATCAAAACTTATCATACACGTATGACATTTTAATGAAAGTGGGCCCTGATACGGGCGTATAAAAAAACAACATGTAAATGGCCTTATCGGAGATCACTGCCCACTGCTCACTGCCACCTGCACCAAAGCCCTAGGAATGACAGAGAAAAAGAAATCAGAAAATAATCCCTGTCCAAGGCTGCATGTAGCTAATCCCGCATCAGCGCTCAAGCCGTGTGTGCGCAAAAAACTCGGAACTGACTGACAGGCAAGTACATGCATCTAAATACCATTAAAACACAAAATGTCCTTTACGCAGGAAAATATCTGAAACATGTGGAGTTTCAGGTTCATGATTTTAATGAAGTGTTCGAAACCTAATTTCCCGTTTTACTTTGTCCAGTGGCATACGTACATGTATAGGACAGGCAAATCCAACAAAAGCTACGTTCACGCTATGCATGGAAATTGGTCTAGAGCCTGAACCGGATTCGTGAACAGAAACGTTTCCTGAAGGGTTACTTTCATGCAAACACCGGAAATTCGGAGCACCGATTCGCTTTCCTAGGTAAATTTATTTCATTAATAAACTGGTTGTTATCCAGTTTAGCTATGTCTCACCGGACCATGCATCAGATAATTCAACATGCAATTTGAAACTTTACGAATTAATGACATCATATGTCGTTGTTGTTTTTTTGTTTTGACGTAAATTAGCACACGGAATTAAGGTCATGCAGTGGCCAGTTTTAAAATGCGAGACAAAGTAGCAACCGTGCCAAATGCAATAATCAAGTTGCCATTTTCATGTCTGACACGCTGGGCAATCTCACTCCATATATCCATTTTATTTTTACATCTTTGTAATTCACTGCTCTTAGTACCTGTTTTCAGTGCCCGGTGTAAATGTAGCTGAAGTCTGGCAGAAATCATCCCACATTATACCAGCTACATATAGGAAGCTGAGAAACCTTTTGTCACTGTCTGGTATAAGAAAGTTGAGTCAGAACATACAATTCACAAGATGAAAGGCAATAGTAGCCTGGAGCAGAAGGGCAACGGCAGCCTGGACAGAAGGGCAATGGTAGCCTGGAGCAGAAGGGCAACGGCAGCCTGGACAGAAGGGCAATGGTAGCCTGGAGCAGAAGGGCAACGGCAGCCTGGACAGAAGGGCAATGGTAGCCCGGAGCAGAAGGGCAACGGCAGCCTGGACAGAAGGGCAACAGTAGTCTGACTCCAGAACAGTTGGCCAACAAGCAAGGCCACACATCTAGTACTACTTGCCATTTAATTAATGAATAGGGCCTCTGTGGCGAGGGTGTTAGTGCACCAGTGTGGTGTTATGACTCTGTGCCTCTCACAAATCCGGTCGCTGTGAGTTCAAGTCCAGTTCATGCTGGCTTCCTCTCTGGCCATACGTAGGAAGGTCTGTTTTTGCATGTCAACAGGTTGATTGAAGAGAGAAAACATTGCTTGTCCACATTTAAGCCTTTGTAATGATCAGCTCTATTTAGAGTGCATACCCTGTAAGTGGGAAGGTCTGCTAGCAACCTGCGGATGGTCATGGGAAGGTCTGCCAGCAACCTGCAGATGGTCGTGGGAAGGTCTGCCAGCAACCTGCAGATGGTCGTGGGAAGGTCTGCCAGCAACCTGCGGATGGTCTTGGGTTTCCCCCGCGCTCTGCCTGGTTTCCATCAAACATAATGCTGGCTGCCGTTGTATAAGTGAAATATTCTTCAGCACGGTGTGAAACACGAATCAAATAAATAAATAATGAATATATTTATTTATTTATTTGACTGGTGTTTTATGTGTACATAAGAATATTTCACTTATGCAACAGCGAAAGGCAATATTGTGGGAAGATTACAAGGCAGGACTCAGGGGAACCCCACGACAATCCTCAGGATGCTTGCAGACCTCCCCACGTACAACTAGAGGGGAAGCCTGCCGGAGCTGGGCTTGAACTCACAGCTACCTCACTGATGACAGGCTCCTTAGACTGCACTAGCACGCTAACCACTAGACCACAGAGGCCACTCACTGGTCATTCTAATTCAGTCGCAAGATATCTCTGCAATAGCTTTTAAGACGTGTATCTAAACACATACACTGTGTGTGTATACATGTAGGTCACATGTTTCAGACCATTTACACGTACCTCCAAGCATACAGTAAACCAATGGTCTTTCTGTAAACTTCTACATTATTGTGGTTTATTTTGAAATATCTGTTATTTCGTAACACTACACTACACATGATGTTTCATCCCCTGAAGTTTAGGTCTTCAACCATGTCAGACTTCACAGACTTCACTTTCTTCCTGTCAAACACTGCTCATTTTATGAACCGCGCGATTCATTATTTATGTGTTTTCGTTACCGACTCTCATCTCGGATTTGCGTCTGTCCGTCAAAACTTCCTCCTTCTGCAGGAAAAAGCTCACCTGAGCCTGATCTGAGGATTAGCCAAATCCTGATCTAAACAGGCAGGCCCGAGGCCTACTGGGAAACACTGAGGGGTTTTATACGTGCAGCTGCTTGGTTAGATTACCTGCCAGGTGGGGATATGAGCATTCTGTAGATTGAAACAGCAATCTCTAGACTAAAACAGCAATCTCTAGATCAAAACAGCAATCTCTAGACTAAAACAGCAATCTCTAGATCAAAACAGCAATCTCTAGATCAAAACAGCAATCTCTAGATCAAAACAGCACGCACGTATCGTCCCTGTGATGTCTTCATGAACTTGTAAGTTGCTCAACAAGGTGTACTGTATACATGTACCTGTATGTAAATTATCCCGACATTTATTTCTATTCACATAATTAAAAAATGTTCGGCCAGATTGACATGATTGAAATTCTGATCATTTCTCAAAAAAGAAAAAGGTGCTTCTATCATGGCTGTAACATGCTGGATGTTGGCAAATCCTCAAAATTATCTTTACATTCTCGCACGTTTTTGGCGTCCTCCATGATCTGGAATGTGCTCAGAGCAGTGTTCCTGCTCACGTATATTGTATATTGTAAATAAATGTTTCACAAATTCCATTAAATTGTAGTGGAATGAATACACAGTCAACGGCACTGATTAAACTTTACATGTGGACTGATCTGTTTAAACGTGCCAAGCGTAAGAAACAAGGCTGCCCCTCCTTGATCCCCTTGATTTAGTAAGTAATCAGACACAGGGTCTCTGCCTCTTGAGAACGCCCATCCGACGAGCCTGGGACCGTCTCATATAAAGCAACTTACACGCCGCCTTTTGTTTAATTACAAAGCCCTCGTCATCTGTGATTAGCACCATGGCTAATGGCACCATGGCACCAGTAGTGAGTACCTTGATCAGCACAGTGCCCTCCACAGCTCTGTGACCAATGCTGTCATCAGCACTGTGATCATGCAGTAGTGAGTACCGTGATCAGCACAGTGCCCTCCACAGCTCTGTGACCAATGCTGTCATCAGCACTGTGATCATGCAGTAGTGAGTACCATGATCAGAACAGTGCCCTCCACAGCTCTGTGACCAATGCTGTCATCAGCACTGTGATCACGCATTAGTGAGTACCGTGATCAGAACAGTGCCCTCCACAGCTCTGTGACCAATGCTGTCATCAGCACTGTGATCATGCAGTAGTGAGTACCATGATCAGCACAGTGCCCTCCACATCTCTGTGACCAATGCTGTCATCAGCACTGTGATCATGCAGTCGTGAGTACCATGATCAGAATAGTGCCCTCCACAGCTCTGTGACCAATGCTGTCATCAGCACGGTGATCATGCAGTAGTGAGTACCATGATCGGAATAGTGCCCTCCACAGCTCTGTGACCAATGCTGTCATCAGCACGGTGATCACGCAGTAGTGAGTACCATGATCGGAATAGTGCCCTCCACAGCTCTGTGACCAATGCTGTCATCAGCACTGTGATCACGCAGTAGTGAGTACCATGATCGGAACAGTGCCCTCCACATCTCTGTGACCAATGCTGTCATCAGCACGGTGATCATGCAGTAGTGAGTACCATGATCAGAATAGTGCCCTCCACAGCTCTGTGACCAATGCTGTCATCAGTACTGTGATCACGCAGTAGTGAGTACCATGATCAGAACAGTGCCCTCCACAGCTCTGTGACCAATGCTGTCATCAGCACTGTGATCACGCATTAGTGAGTACCATGATCAGAACAGTGCCCTCCACAGTTCTGTGACCAATGCTGTCATCAGCACTGTGATCATGCATTAGTGAAAACCATGATCAGAACAGTGCCCTCACAGCTCTGTGACCAATGCTGTCATCAGCACGTTGATCACGCAGTAGTGAGTACCATGATCAGCACAGTGCCCTCCACAGCTCTGTGACCAATGCTGTCATCAGCACTGTGATCATGCAGTAGTGAGTACCACGATCAGCACAGTGCCCTCCACAGCTCTGTGACCAATGCTGTCATCAGCACAGAGATCACGCAGTAGTGAGTACCATGATCAGAATAGTGCCCTCCACAGTTCTGTGACCAATGCTGTCATCAGCACTGTGATCACGCAGTAGTGAGTACCATGATCAGCACAGTGCCCTCCACAGCTCTGTGACCAATGCTGTCATCAGCACAGTGATCATATAGTAGTGAGTACCACGATCAGCACAGTGCCCTCCACAGCTCTGTGACCAATGCTGTCATCAGCACTGTGATCACGCAGTAGTGAGTACCATGATCAGAACAGTGCCCTCCACAGCTCTGTGACCAATGCTGTCATCAGCAGTGTGATCACGCAGTAGTGAGTACCATGATCAGAATAGTGCCCTCCACAGCTCTGTGACCAATGCTGTCATCAGCACTGTGATCACGCAGTAGTGAGTACCATGATCAGAACAGTGCCCTCCACAGCTCTGTGACCAATGCTGTCATCAGCACTGTGATCATGCAGTAGTGAGTACCATGATCAGAACAGTGCCCTCCACAGCTCTGTGACCAATGCTGTCATCAGCACTGTGATCACGCAGTAGTGAGTACCACGATCAGCACAGTGCCCTCCACAGCTCTGTGACCAATGCTGTCATCAGCACTGTGATCATGCAGTAGTGAGTACCATGATCAGAATAGTGCCCTCCACAGCTCTGCGACCAATGCTGTCATCAGCACTGTGATCATGCAGAAGTGAGTACCATGATCAGCACAGTGCTCTCTCATCAGCGCTATAGCCAGTGCCCTCGTCAGCATCATCACCAGTGCCATGATCAGTGCCCTCATCAGCTCCTTGACCATGTAGTACCATCATCAACGCTGAGTTACCAGTGCCCTTGTCAGCACTGTGACCAGTGCTCTCGTCAGCATCACCATTTGTGCCCCACACAACTGTGGTATTGTCATACACAAGTGGAGCATCGACAGATTCTTCACAATTCAACCAGCGTCATTCTTTATTTATATCATGCATCTATTTCTGGTCATACCCAATAACTCTACAGTGAACACTGAACTTTAACTGTTATGACAGACTCAGAATAATAGTAAATATTTCAGTGAGTTCCCACTTCTAAATATATATGCTCCACTCATGATAGTTTTCAGGAAATACGCACAAATGTAACCTGGCTTTGGCGTATGAAAGCACAATACAGTAGTGAATGAATGAATGATGATGGCTTACCGCCACCTCAGCAGTATCTCAGCCATATTGTGGCTACAACATTGCAGTATGATGTAGCACTATCCTTGTCATGTCTAACTTCAGAAGCCATGCATAACACGAATTTCTGAACCTCGATGTACACATATCATGGAAGGCTGAATATCAAGACAATGTCAAAGGCACCGTAAATTTCATAAATGATTAAGTTGGTTACTTTTCACGATTCTGACAGTTTTATTGATTTTAGAAAAGTGTTTGAGGTGTATTTGGAAGGTAGAATGATAACCGTCTGGAAAAGTTTCAGAACCAAAGACAACATTTTTTGAAATTTACTGGCCTTTAAAAAATGTTCTTCTTTGGTGAAATTTTAGATCATTTAAGGTAAGCAGTTCTTCAAATATTACGTTCACATGAAAACCAACACTTTACAACAAGGGGCATAGCTCTGCAAATCTTAAAGCACTGTCACAATTCCTTTTCAATAAGCTTCTGCTCTGGTGGGTGGAGATTGAAACGATCCAATTTATAATTCTACGTGAACTGGTTCTGGTGATACTGCAAAGAAATTTATGGGCGAACAGACGGACAACCATAATACCACTAGCAATGCATGTGTCAAAACTGGCCAGCATACATACCTCCATGACCAGCCAGACTTGATCCTCACCCTTAGGGTCACACTTCAGGTAGAGGCCGTGGAACTTGGGCATGTTGGGATGGTTGCCAAGGTCACGTAGTATCACATACTCTTCCTCAATCTCCTCGATGACTTCATGGACGGATTCCATTACCTTGATGGCCACAGGCAACCCTGTTATCCAAATGTCGCCAATTTTATTTTACTAGTATGTAACATAGTGGCATTTTCATTTCATAACTATCTAAAGTGACCTAAAATTTCACCCCAAAATTGCATTTTCCAGGGCAAATAAATGTTATAAAATACTAGTGTTGGTGTTGAAACTTACATTTTTACAGCAGGATATTATGCTACTTTCCAAACAAACCTCAAAGCACCTTTCTAAGCCCCAAAAGACCTATTGAAATCAGAAAAAATGAGCTGTTTATCCATGGATCAAATTTTAGGTCATTTAAGGTAATCATATGTTACATGTAGTTTTCATTCGACAGTTTTGGAGATCAAGAAGCTAAATGCAATCTGAATGATTCATAATTTCAATCCTAACTTAACTTACTCACCTTTTTTTTTTTGCACCCTTTTTTCTCCAGGTTTACATCACTCATTTATGGCTACGGAATCCTTACATTCATTTACTCATTTCTTTGATTGCTATTTAATGATGTTTTGAAGGAATTTCACTTTTGACATTGGTTATGAAATTTAAGAGAGGAGGAAACCACTGACCTTTGCCAGGTAGCTGACAAACTATCTAAGTGAAAGTCACGGTGAGACTAGCAGAAACTGGATTTCAACCCGTGACTTCAATGGCCAATGGGCCAAGAGCAAGGTGCTCCAAATGAGCTGGTCAACAACTTTAGAGCTAAACCTTCCTGCGTTTATAAATACACCACAACTTCAGGGTGTCCACTTTATTTATTTGATTGGTGTTTTACGCCGTACTCAAGAATATTTCACTTATACGCCGGTGGCCAACATTATGATGGGAGGATATTGGGCAGAGCCCAGGGTGAACCCACGACCATCTGCAGGTTGCTGGCAGACCTTCACACTTACAGGGTATCCACTTTAAATAGAGCTGATTATTACAAAGGCATAAATGTAGACAAACAATATTTTCTGTTTTCAATCAGCCAATTTACATGCAAAACATACCCATTAAATACGGCTGATCAGCCAAAATTACTTCCCTTTGATCAACTCCAGAAATACCATTAGAGTTATCCCCCATGAGCAGAACAGTTTTCAAACATATACAAAGCATACATGCACATGTAGTTCTTCAACAATGCAGACAAGCACAACTAAAATAATGTGTTAAAATGCTTCCAAATAATGACTATCCTCTCTAGATGGTTACACTGTTATGCCCGTATCTGTGAGATTTCTATGTCAATAATAAATTGCCACGACATAAACATACTGCTGACTTTTGGATTTCGTGGGAGGCTTGAACCCAACACGTTTCCTCTCCTTAAGTCACCTCCCCTCACACAACCTACCCCCAGTCTTACCAGTCTTTTTGTTGTACCCCTCAAACACCTCCCCGTATGTCCCCTCTCCGATGGTCTCCTTCAACTCCCAAAGCTCAGTGGGGTCCTGCAGCTTCTGGAACTGAATCTCTTTGGAGTACTGAGAGTATATGGTGAGCATGGTGGAGTTAGCCATGGCAACAGTTTTCTCTGCAGCCAATAGGCTGCCTGGATATGGAACACCCGTAATATAAGAGTTGCCTCCTTTGAGTCTTCACATTACGTCATGATGCTGGTTGTGCATGGAATTTCTGGAAATAGAAAGATGTAAATTTGCCAATGGGAATACATAAATGTACATGTATAGATAATTGTAATGATGTGTATGTGTCAATACATGTAACTAGAAGGGGCAGACTCCACAAAGCGATTTTTAACTCAAGTCATAATTTAACTACCACAAATTCGCAACTATTACAGTGGTGCGATCATCCCCCACTGTCAAGTGAATA
>JABBOT010000016.1:1420331-1501841 GCA_016165875.1 Acanthopleura granulata | reverse complement strand
GATGTACACCTGTCAACCGCAACCACCTCCCTCTTCTGATGTACACCTGTCAACCTCACCCACTTCCCCTTTCATATGTACACCTGATAACCTCACCCACCTCCCTCTTCTGATGTACACCTGTCAGCATCACCCACCTCCCTCTTCTGATGTACACCTGTCAACCGCAACCACCTCCCTCTTCTGATGTACACCTATCAACCTCACCTACCTCTCTCTTCTGATGTACACCTATCAACCTCACCCACCTCCCTCTTCTGATGTACCCTTACCACCCTCAACTACCTCCCTCTTCTGACGTACACCTGTCAACCTCACCCACCTCCCTCTTCTGATGTACACCTGATAACCTCACCCACCTCCCTCTTCTGATGTACACCTGTCAGCATCACCCACCTCTCTCTTCTGATGTACACCTGTCAACCGCAACCACCTCCCTCTTCTGATGTACACCTGTCAACCTCACCCACTTCCCCTTTCATATGTACACCTGATAACCTCACCCACCTCCCTCTTCTGATGTACACCTGTCAGCATCACCCACCTCCCTCTTCTGATGTACACCTGTCAACCGCAACCACCTCCCTCTTCTGATGTACACCTATCAACCTCACCTACCTCTCTCTTCTGATGTACACCTATCAACCTCACCCACCTCCCTCTTCTGATGTACACCTGATAACCTCACCCACCTCCCTCTTCTGATGTACCCTTACCACCCTCACCTACCTCTCTCTTCTGATGTACACCTATCAACCTCACCCACCTCCCTCTTCTGATGTACACCTGTCAACCTCACCCACCTCCCTCTTCTGATGTACACCTATCAACCTCACCCACCTCCCTCTTCTGATGTACACCTATCAGCATCACCCGCCTCCCTGTTCTGACGTACACCTGTCAACCTCACCCACCTCCCTCTTCTGATGTACACCTATCAGCATCACCCGCCTCCCTCTTCTGATGTACACCTATCAGCATCACCCGCCTCCCTCTTCTGATGTACACCTATCAGCATCACCCACCTCCCTCTCTTCTGATGTACCCTTACCACCCTCACCCACCTCCCTCTTCTGACGTACACCTGTCAACCTCACCCACCTCCCTCTTCTGATGTACACCTATCAGCATCACCCACCTCCCTCTCTTCTGATGTACCCTTACCACCCTCAACTACCTCCCTCTTCTGACGTACACCTGTCAACCTCACCTAGCTCTCTCTTCTGATGTACACCTATCAACCTCACCCACCTCCCTCTTCTGATGTACACCTGATAACCTCACCCACCTCCCTCTTCTGATGTACACCTATCAGCATCACCCACCTCCCTCTTCTGACGTACACCTGTCAACCTCACCCACCTCCCTCTTCTGATGTACACCTGATAACCTCACCCACCTCCCTCTTCTGACGTACACCTGTCAGCATCACCCACCTCCCTCTTCTGATGTACACCTATCAACCTCACCCACCTCCCTCTTCTGATGTACCCTTACCACCCTCACCCACCTCCCTCTTCTGACGTACACCTGTCAACCTCACCCACCTCCCTCTTCTGATGTACACCTGATAACCTCACCCACCTCCCTCTTCTGACGTACACCTGTCAGCATCACCCACCTCCCTCTTCTGATGTACACCTATCAACCTCACCCACCTCCCTCTTCTGATGTACCCTTACCACCCTCAACTACCTCCCTCTTCTGATGTACACCTATCAACCTCACCCACTTCCCTCTTCTGATGTACACCTATCAACCTCACCCACCTCCCTCTTCTGATGTACACCTATCAACCTCACCCACCTCCCTCTTCTGATGTACCCTTACCACCCTCACCCACCTCCCTCTTCTGATGTACACCTATCAACCTCACCCACCTCCCTCTTCTGATGTACACCTATCAACCCCACCCACCTCCCTCTTCTGATGTACCCTTACCACCCTCAACTACCTCCCTCTTCTGACGTACACCTGTCAACCTCACCCACCTCCCTCTTCTGACGTACACCTGCCAACCTCACCCACCTCCCTCTTCTGACGTACACCTGTCAACCTCACCCACCTCCCTCTTCTGACGTACACCTGTCAACCTCACCCGCCTCCCTCTTCTGATGTACACCTATCAGCATCACCCGCCTCCCTCTTCTGATGTACACCTATCAGCATCACCCACCTCCCTCTCTTCTGATGTACCCTTAGCCACCTCTACAAACTCCCTCTTCTGATGTACACCTATCACCCACTTTTAATAAGTTTGGATCGTTGGAGGACTTCGATCCTTCAAGATCGGATACAGACTTGATGTATCATCTGCACCTGGGAGATCTCTTAGCAGATCTCCCAGGAAAAGTTGTTTCTGGTCCATATCCTCGATACCCCTTCCCCATAATGCCTTTCTTAAACAAAATTATACAGTTGAATTGTCAAGAACTTCAGGTTGAGTTTATTGAAATAACACAGCTACTTCAATCTTTAAAGCCAGTTGCCCTGTGTTTGCAGGAATCACACCTGAAGACATCTGACAAAGATAAAATATCCCTTAAAAATTATACACTTTACAGCACTTATTCTAATGAAGAAGAGCGAGCTTGTGGCGGCTCCTCCATCTTCGTGAATAATTATATTATTTAAAGCCGTGTTGCTTTCGATACTGAGCTCTAGGTCGTGGCTCTCCGTCTTTCTTTGTCGGAAACAATTACTTTGTGTTCGGTATATACTCCCCCTCATTCTTCTTTGTCGGTCCCTGAATTACATAACCTGAAAGAGCAGCTGTCAACCCGGTTCATGATTATGGGGGATTTCAATGCCAATACCTCCTATGGGGCAATAATGTAAATAATAAGGGCAAAACAGTGCAAGATTTTTTATCGAAAGATGAACTGTGCTATTTCAATGGTGGTTCCAATACCTATTTACATCCAGGTAATGGTTCACATTCTGCTATGGATCTCACTATCACGGGTCCATTACTTCTTCGTGATTTTTCTTGGAATGTGCATGATGATCTCTGTGGTAGTGACCATTATTGTCCTAGAGCATCTCACTTCTAATTCGTTAAAACGTTTGTAAAAGTTCCATAAAGGAGTTGGATAGCATTTGAGATCTTCTATGAGGCTGACATCACTCCAGAAAATCTCAATACTGCAGATGATCCTGTGCTAAAATTTAATGAACTTATATTAACAGCAGCCGATACAACCATACCTAAGACCTCGACAAATCCAAAAACCAGAAGTAAAGCAGATGTAAGAATATGATAATGAAAAAGGGCCGAAACATGCCCGAGCGAATTTTGCATCACTGTCATAATAATAGTAATTTAAACCAGGCTCCTATATTAAGAGCTAAGGTTCGTCGATTAATTAAGTCCAAGAAACTGATCTTGCTGGCGCAACTTTGTTTCTGGCATTACGTCAAAAACACCCATGCGTACATTGACATATGGTTCAGAAACTTAAGGGCAAAGAGAATAGTACAACAGTTCAGCATTTAAAAGATGGCCATACTTTATTAACATCTCAATCTGATATAGCCAATAAACTACCTGAAACAATATCTCAGAAATCTTCCGCTGACACTTACACTGCTGAGTTTCAGCATGTCACAAAACAAAGGAAGAAAATTACATTGTCTTTTCCTGCTAAGAACTTAGAAGATTATAATCGAGCTTTTTCTATCGATGAGCTTAAAACATCATTCAAAAAGCGACACTGTGCTGCGTGCGGCCCAGAAAATATATATCATAAGTTTCTGAACCAATTACTATCTGAGACACTTCAGACTCTCTTGGACACACTTAATATTTGGATAATTGGTAATTTCCCGCCATCATGGAGGGCGGCCTGTATAATCCCGGTCCCTGAACCGGGAAAGGATTATATTGATCCAAATAATTACCGCCGTATAGCGCTTACCAGCTGCGCCTGTAAGACTACGGAAAGTTTGGTTAACGATAGACTTCTTTGGTTTCTTGAAACCAAGCTTTCATCTAATATACAATGTGGTTTTCGTTAAGGTCGATACTTTTATTCGTGATAATTTAATGAGTAATGAACATGTGGTGTCGATATTTTTCGACCTCGAAAAGGCCTACGACAACACGTGGAAATTGGTATTTTAAAAGGCCTTTCAGATATGGGTCTTAAAGGTCGTTTACCATTATTTATATTAGAATTTTTATCTGAGGGTATCTTTAAAATACGGGGGAGGTCCACTCTTTCTGACCACCATGAGCAAGTAATGGGTATCCCTCAGGGCAGTATTCTCTCCCCTACGCTGTTTAGCATCAAAATAAATAGTTTGGCTAAAACTCCTACATCTGGTGCAGAGGGTTCTTTACATGTAGATGATTTTCTTATATCCTATCGTGCTAAAAATATGAAGAACATCGAGCGGCAACTGCAGAATTGTCTCAATAAGATCGCAAAATGGGCAATTGCCAACGGTTTTAGATTTTTAACGTCTGAAACCGTCGGTATGTATTTTTGTAATCAACGGAAACTCCATCTAGACCCCGAGCTCACATTTTGTGGAGAGCCAGTTGAAATTGAAGAAAAAATATCTAAAGGTCATATTCGATAGTGAATTATCTTTTATACCCCTATAAAAATGCTTAAAGCTAAATGTACAAAGGCTTTCGATATAATTAACGTCGTGTCCAGCACTGACTGGGGGCTGCCGAGTCCATAGCTATACTCCTGGCCTTATGATATGTTTCTTCTTTGTATACCCAGTAAGCTGAGACATGCAGTGCATCGTTATTCTACCTTTTGGCAATTGAAAATAATCAATTTAAAAATCCATTAATTATTGAAATATTAGCCATACATAAAAAATTAATTAAACGGGGTAAAGATATTATATTCTGTTGGATATCAAGTCATACTTGTATCCATGGAAACACAGTCATAGACAGGGAAGCGAATGCTGCCATTAATAAACCTATATCTTGGGTTAAACTACCTTATACAGATTATTCTTGAAAATATTCGTGAACTTTGGCCGGGTGAATGGGACCTGGAGGTCCACAATAAACTACATGCTACATGTCATTGGCTGCAATTCTTATACACACGGCATGTCTTGTAGAGACAAAGTAGTTTTAACGAGGTGTCTAACACACAATTCTATCCTGGACGGGGGCAGTACTCCCGAGTGTTGAATGTGAGGCCCAAAACGACATCAAGCATATTCTTGTTGACTGTGTGGACTTTGCCCATGTTCGGCAAGGATTCTACACAGTCAACTTTCTACTTGATATTTTTTGAAGCTGTTGACCTGTATCACAAGATAAACCTTTTCTAAATAACAACCCCTTTGCTTGCTGGTGATCGTTTGTTAAATGTGATGACGGGGGGGGGGGGAGCCCACCAGCGCGGCGTAATGACCCCGGTGTCTCTGACCAATGCGGTCGTTGTGAGTTCAAGTCAGCTCATGCTGGCTTCCTTTCCGGTCTTACGTGGAAAGGTCCGGTAGCAACCTGCTGTGTCCGGAGTTCTGGTTGGTTTCCTCCCACCATAATGCTTGCAGCCATCGTATAAGTGATATATTCTTGAGTACGGCGTAAAACACCTTCAAATAAATAAATGCGTCGGCGGGCACATGCTTAAACCAGGAATCACTGAGGGATTTTCGATAAGACAAAGAGATCATGAAAAATCAAGCACAAAAGGCAGACATTTTAGAAACCAGGTAAAAGAAATAAACCCCAGTTAAAATTTGTGTATAATTGAACCAAGGCAGTACATTAGTCTCAAACGTATTAGACAGTATATTAACAAATATATCTTCGACTAGTTTACTCTGATTCAAAACAATCCAATTCAAAATGTGATCTGTTTTCCGATACTGTGTTTAATGATCTTTTATCTGTTAAATGCCACATTTCAGTGTATTCTTTACCTTTCATTCAAACAGATAAACAATCACATGATTAACAGGCCTCCTTCCTTCGTGGAATGGAAAGACAAGTTTTTATTAATATTCATTATCATGTTGGCTTCAGCCGATAGGTTCCACTTCACATTCGGAAAGCCGAGATGAAATGTAGGTTGAAATCTCCACATTTAAAGGATTGCACGTACCAAAAAGGTTGGCCTGCCATGAATTAATAGGTTCGAAATGTCGAAGCCACGAGAGATCACACGAGCACTTGATAGGGTTCCCATTGAACATGAGAAGATGAACCTGATTAAGACTTTGTATTGCTTTTGGTACAGTCTTCAGTTTGGCGCCGATGAGATTAAGTACATATATGGCAGGATTATTTTTGAAAGTGTCGTCTGGAATGATGGATATGGGGTTATTCACTAAATTAATATCCGACAAAATTGGCAAATTTTGAAAATATTCCGGGGACAGGAAGGCTATTTTGTTATTGTTCATGTACAGTACTTGCAAACGCTGGAATTTGCGGAGCACGGAGGGGATGCGGTTGAAGTTGTTGTTGCTGAGATCGAGGTGGGTTAAGTTTTGCAGATCGAGGTCATCAGGCAAATAATCTAAATGGCAGCTATTTAGTCCCAGGCTTGTCAGAGACGGAAACACGCCAGAGATGTTCGGAAACGTGGCGAAATTCATGAACGGCATCCATAGCTGATATACGCTAGTCATCGGCTGAGAGCACGAAGGAAGAGAGCTAACTCCGGGCGGAAAACTCACTCGTAACATGGTGAAACGTTCAAGGTTCAGGAGAGTGCACACTGCGTCGGGGGAGTGACGTAGCGACGATGACGCTAGGTGAAAGCGCGTTAAAGACTGGCCCAATCCCGCAAAGCCGTCCGGTGGAATCTGATTCAGATCGAGTCTCAAAACTTCAAGGCTAGAGAGATTCTGAGAATAACGCAGCCCAAAGGGCCACTCCGACAATGTACTGATGTTCAAACTGATCAGAGACTTGCCAGTCTTTTCCATGATTTCAGAGCCAAGAGAAATTCCAGCGATTTCCAATCGTGTGATACGGTGTAGTGCTTCCAAAGCCAAAGGAAGTCTTGTTAGATTGGTGTATGTCATGTCCAAATGTACCGAGTAGTTTTGCAGACCATCAAAAGCCATATCGTCCACAAACTCTAGTGGGTTATGGCTTACGTATATGTGAAATACCTCGTTTTTTAACACGGTCAGATTTTCGAAGGTATGGTTTTCCAGTCGTTGTATTTCATTCCATCTTAAATCCAGTGAACTGTAATATTTAGAAGGTGTGGATAAAAACCGCGGAACAACAGAAAGTGCTTTTCCAGAACAATCGATGTGCCGCCATGAACACGAGCATGGTGGTCCTACTGGGCATTCGCCCGTGCGTAGCGTCTGAGCCGATTGTAGAGTATGCAGTAGGGCCAAAAGCAGGAAGGAAATTGAAATCTGGAATGAAAAGTTAGTACGATTTCGGTGATAAGTTCTTAAAGTTGCACTCGCACAGAATATAACTTTGGGCTGTTCTGTTCTATATTGTTTCTTATATCTGCTTTAAAGGGATGGAGTTCAATGAAATGCTACGAGCAAGTTTTTTATGTGATCAAAATGAACTGTATTCCTAACACTACATACGCAATTAAAGCAACAGTGAAGTGGTGATCAATACATAAATATTGTAAATAAGCTTACTTTTCGGTAGTTGAACTAATTTGTTTCACTTGTTACTTCTAATCGGTACTACATTTTGTATAAAGCTGAAAACGCTTTATCAAGTGGTCGGATTCCTCCCTTTCTCCCTGCACATTAACTTCCACTAAGGTGAGGGTTAGTATCACAACATTGAAGTGGCTATACACGTGAGAGAGGCATCCGTGGCCGACGAAATTAGCTTGCCAGCGCGGCGTAATGTCCCATGTGCTTCTCATCCATGCAGTCGCTGTGAGTTCATGTTCGGCTAATGCCGGTTTCCTCTCCAGCGGAAGGTCGTGTGTTTCCCCTGGGCTCTGCAGGTCCTCCAGCCATAATTCTGGGTGCCGTCGTATTAGTGAAACATTCTTGACTACGCCGTAAAACCCCAATCAAATAAATAAATATTTGTCAGACGCAGAACCATTCGAGTTTCCTGTATGTTTTCTGCAAATGGCAACTTATTTTCTAATTTGTCTCAGTGAAAACAAACGAAATAACACCACCAAGACAAATCCAACATGGGAATACTTTGAACTGTGCTGCAATCAACGTACCGTAACCTTCATTCTGATGAATATCTGTTTTCTGGCCTCGTCTTATGTGGTGGGTTTCAAACAAAAATCTTAATCAAATCAACCGTATGTAGTGCTTCCAGTACACCCGTAGGAAAGATCACCACCTGCCGGTTCTGTGTCACCTGAACTTTGTTAAGAAAATCAACAGGTGTGGGTAAACTTTTTTCGCACAGATAAGACGTATCTTGCTAAGGAGTTAAAATAAACTCACTACCACCATACTGAATTTAGCAACGAGGCTTAACTCATGAAAACCCTGGTAATTTCCTCGACATCGTGTCCACGATAATTGGTGTCCATTTACAACATACAGCCATGTAAATTTTGCACTAAAAAGTTCTTCAGGAGTTTGTGTGTATGTGTGCGTGCTACACACGTAACAGGTTGGTGTAATTTAATAGGTTGTTTTGGATCAAGCCATTATAGAGTCTAAACACCCCTTGATGTTTTTAAAGACAAACTTAAAACCACGATATGTTACGCAGTTTATGGCCTCAGCGGTTCACACTTAGATACATATACCATAACATCGTAGTGGTGAAGAGTTCTAAATAGTACTCTCAGTTTATTTGAATCGAGTTTTACACCTAACGCAAGAACACTTCACTTTTACGACGGAGGGCAACAAGGTGGGAGTGAAAATAATTTTCTCCACGGTGAAAATATTTCCATCGCGGTGGCAATATTATAGCCGTGGTGGAAATCATGAGCAAATATCTTTGCTATGAAAAATTAAATTTCTCTGTAAAAATATAATCTCCTCGTAAAAATTGATTATTCTAAGTTATTTACTGTGTAAACCGATCTTACGTGATAACCAACTTGACCAGCCGCCTTACTGCCATAAAATTCAAATGAAATTGTATGGCACTAATAAGCCACCAATAACACAGATCAATTCGCTTGAAACATCGAATGGCAACATCGACGCTGGCGTCGTCAGGGATCTTCCCACGTACATGGGATACACATGCAGGTGTTCAAGTAAATCGGATACAGAAATACATATTCTTTTAAGGTCACAAATTTCTTTTAAACTTCTTTAAGGTTAAATTTCACCTCCCGTAAAACCCATTCAACTCGGGTAATTTCAGTAAATGAATACATTTTACGGGCACACATAAAATACTACATCATAGACAGAAAAACAAAAGCAGCGACAGTTGACAAATGATCACCAGTAACTGATGAAATACAGCCTGTCGTCATTTCACCTTTTATGGTTTAAATATCCGTGTAAATACTTAAATAGTAACAGTTTATACGGCCCACTGCATCATGTGTAAAGTAGAATTATGTTAAAAACAGCGCAGTGATTTCAGGTGCAATTGATTAGAATGAATGAATGAATGATTATAGCTTAACGCCACCTCGGCAGTATCTCAGCCATATCGTGGCGAGAAGATGTTCAAACCAGGAAGTAGTTAAGTTTTCAGCGTGATCAAAAATCAAAATAAAACAGACGAATTTAAAAACAAACAGTTAAAAAAAAACTGAACGTCACTTAAACGTATGTGATATACAAGTCATGTCAGTTATACAAATTATATCCTATGATATAGACCAACGGTCTTCAAAAGTTTTATGACAGCATCGCCAGCTACGCTGTTAACCAAATGGAATATAGAGTCGACGGTGTGGAATCTTTGCCGAATGTGAGCAAAGTCGACACAGTCACCAAGGATATGTTTGATGCCGTATTGCACATCACATCCAACACACCCGGCAGCACGGCTCCCATGCAGGATACATTTTGTGTTGGACGATTGAACTACTTGATCTCTATGAGACATAGCAAAGGTATCAGAATTATAGCCAATAACAGGATCAATAACACGCAGTTTGTTAGGGACCTGCAAGTCCCACTCATTCTGCCAAAGGCGACGAATATATTTAAGACTTTTAGATTTAAAATTAGTATAAGGAATTTTGATTCTAGATATGGGTTTATTAAGGGCACGACTACGACTGTGTTTCCATGGATACCAATATGACTTGGCATCCAACAGAATATAACTTTGCCTCTTTTCATTTGTTTTCTATGTATGGCTAATATGTCAAGAATTATTGCATAATTTCTGCAAAACTTTGCTGAATTATCAGAGGATTCATATTTGTTTTGTTATACTTACGTAGATCAAGTATCAATTTAGGTTGTGGCAGAAGCCAGGGAGGAGAGTCCGGAAAAGAATCCGGAGCTATGTCCTCAACCTTGATGCTGGCTTCCACAGTATGGTCCCGAACAGGAACGCCGATCGAAGGAATCTTGTTAGGAAATTTAGTATATTTGTCTACATATAATGGATTGAAAACACAGTCGTAGGCAGGGTTTGTTGGGTGTGCTTTAAGTTTAGTAGCATATTGAAGTCTGTTTTATACGTCTGTGATGTAAGGAAGGCTCATTAGCCTCTGCCTACGAGAGTCAGAAAGAGTGGACCCCACCCATACCTTAAACTGACGATTAGGTAAAAATTGAGAGGTCAGAAAGGTCTTTTAAAAAACTATATTTCCATGTTGTGTCGTAAGCCTTTTCGAGATCGAAAAATACCCACACCACATGTTCATTATTCATAAAACCATCATGAATAACAGTTTCAAATCGAACAAGGTGATCTAAAATAGGTCGACCTTGGCAAAAATCTCCTTGTACATTAGATGAAAGCTTGTTGGTTTCAAGAAACCAAAGAAGTCTGTCGTTAATCATCCGTTCCATGATCTCACAGACGCAGCTGGTGAGAGCTATGGGAAGGTAATTATCTGGATCACTATGATCCCTGCCCGGTTTAGGGACCGGGATAATATACGCCTCCCTCCACGACGGCGGAAAATTACCAATTACCCAAATATGATTAAGTAAGTTAAGGAGAGTCTCAAGTGGCTCAGGTAGTAAATGATTCAGAAGCTTATAATATATATTACCCAGGCCACACAGATTATAATATCCCTTTTTTAATGAAGTTTTAAACTCTGCAATGGAAAAAAGACGATTATAATCTTCTAAATTCTCACAAGAAAAGAGCAATTTAATTTTCTCCTTCTGGTCTTTAATATGCTGAAATTCAGGAGGATAATTCTGAGATGTTGTTTTGGCTAATTTATTGGCTATATCAAACGGAGATGTGAACAAAGTATCGCGATCTTTTAAATGCTGAACCTTGGCTTATTGTTTATGCCCTTAAGTTTCTGAACCATGTTCCAGACCCTACGCATGGGTGTTTTTGACGTAATGCTTGAAACAAAGTTTTGCCAAAACGATTCCCTCTCGGACGAGAGATTGACGAGCCTTAGCTCTAAATATACGAAGCTGGTTTATATTGTTATCCGTAGGACAATGATTAAATCTGCGCTCGACTTTTTCACGGTCCTTAATGGCTTTGCGACAGTCATTATCGTATTAGGGTTTACTTTGAATTTTCGATTTGTCGACATCTTAGGGGTGATACTATCAAGGGTGTTGTTAACATATGTTTATTAAATATTAACAAAGGGTCATCTGCAGCATTGAGATTCTCTGGAGTGACGTGAGCCTCACAGAACATCTCAAATACCATCCAATCTGCTTTATCAAACTTCCACCTAGCAACACGTTCTAAGGAATTAGAAGTGAAATGGTCACTACCACAGAGATCATAATGCACCTTCCACGAAAAATCCGGGAGAAGTGATGGATCCGTGATAGTGAGATCGATAGCAGAATATGAACCATTATCTGGATGTAAATAGGTATTAGAGTCATCATTGAAATAACATAGTTCACGTTTCGATAAACAATCTTCCAGTGTTTTGCCTTCATTTTTTATATTATTACTGCCCCATAGGGGGTTATGGGCATTGAAATCAAGATCTACTGGCCGATCTCCCGGGGTGATGTTTCCATCATTTCTGCATCCTCCAACGATCCAAACTTATTAAATGTTTCGATAGGATCTCTAGTGGCCTTAGAGGGACACTGTAAAGGGCCACCAGGTTTATCTCTTTTGGGACTCTTACCAGATTTATGTTTATCACTCGCTGAATCAGAATCAAGGGGTTCCAGACTTTTGTTCGGATGATGGAAGTTTATCAGATTCAGGTAGAGTACCAGGTTTTTCACGAAGGTTTATGTCGGTTTGTGATGGCGAGCTGGTTGTGCTATTGAGCGGTTTTCTTACCAATTTCTGTAGCCGTTCTTTGTCGATGGGCCAAGTTAATGATGTTTGAACCCCCCACTGAAACAGAGGGTTTCTTAATGGCATTGGCATAGGTTGGATTAGTGAAGTCATCCGTGGCCGAGACGAGGCGCTAGGCTTCTTGGTATGATATATTATATTTATATTTTAATGTTACAATTTGATTTTCCTTTTTGAACAGAGGGCAGTCCTTGGAGGAGGGGATGTGGGCCCCGCTGGAATTCAAACATTCTATTGAGCTTGTGCAGTCGAAGCCCTCGTGATATGCTTCCGCAAATCTAAAGTAGAACAGGTTATTGCGGCTTTGCCCCTTGTCATGACCAAACCTCTGACAGGAGGAACACCAGATCAGGTTAGGTATAAATCATTCCACCCGTACACTATACCCTCCGATAACGATAGATGTTGCGATGAAAGGTTTATTAAGAGTTAAGAGATACGTGTTTGTATTAATCAGATTTCCATCTGTTTTAATTACGAACCCGTTGTACATTTATTATTCCCTTATCTTTAAGTTATTCTGCTATTTTCCCTTCTGTCATGTCGTTAAGATCCTGATCTCTGTCACGAATTATACCGTGAGAGCAGTTTAAGATATTACGAGGGGTAACAGAAACAGCCTGTTCCCCAATATTTTGAATTTTCAGTAAATTAATGTACGGTTGTTTTCTGAAACACTCTATCAAAATTTTTCCAGATTTCATTTTTTTAACCTGTTTCAGGGTTAAGGCGTAATGTTCTTTTTTGTAATTTAAAGGGATTAATTTTCATCTACACTTGATCACTAGAAATGCTGGGAAATAATTATTTCCCCATTCCATATGTAGTGGTATCTCGTTTTTCCTCTTTTAACCCACAACCGTCAAAGGCTGTCATACAGAAACATTAGAATAAAGGGAGTTCGAAGAAGACATAACGAACCGGTTTTAGAATTCATAGCGCCATGTCTCTCACCCGCCCAGGAGTGCCATTACATGTATGGAAAAACCCCTCCTGCGAGTAACCAGCAGAAAGAGAGTTCCACGCCATTCTGGATAAAACTGATTTTTCGCTCATACTCTAGCATGTTGAATCTGTTAAATTACGAACGGCCTACTTGATTCATCCTATAGCCACCGCCCAGACATCCCAACATCTCACTAAAAACGTCCAACACGGAAGGTAGTCAATTTATTCCACAGTGAGATATATGAAGGTTGATATCCGGACATCTGGACTGGCGTGACCAGCCGATTGATCGGAGCGGGCAATCCGACCGCCCGTCTTCGGAGAAGTAAGGACCGAAGTAGAGTGTTGGGCGTGAATGAATGAATGAATGCTTACTGTTTAACGCCCTACTCAAGAATATTTCACTTATACGAAGGCGGTGTTTCCACGGTGCAGGACGGATTTCCACTGTATCTTTTGTTTGGTGTTGCCTCACCGAGACGACTTGCCGAAGACACCCAACAAGCCCCCTCACCCAGTCACATTATACTTACACCGGGCTGACCTGTCCACCCTCTCTCCTCTTATTGCTGAGCGCCTATCGAGGAAGCAGGATGTACCATTTTTTGATACCATATTTGATGTACCAAGTCTTTGGTATGACCCGACCCAGGTTTGAACCCAGATCTCCCCGTCCGAAAGCGGTGTTGGGCGTGAGGATCTCGCAAGACCAACCCATCCTCAGGCACCAGGATCTCGTCCTCCCCCATCACGGGTCGCAACCCACGACGAACAGGTTGCCCCTTTTATTCGCCTTGTGCGACAAGCCGGGGAACGCTGTGGAATTATTCTATTCACCGTAATCACACGGGAGAGCCCTAGGTTAGTCGCCTCTGACGACAAACTTGCCCAGAGAACTGGGGCCCTATTCTTTTCACTCCCGGGAACCCCACGGGTGTAAAACCAAGAGAATCCATTGACCTAGGTAACTGGCGAAAGGTCGCATGAAATTATTGTATGTGTCGAAATCCTAACCTGTATATATATTCGACAAGGGAGATGTCATTACCCTACCCATCACATACAATGTCACGCTATCCATACACTTTTGGTGTAAATATCAGTGACCCGAGGTCTTGCTGGTAAATGCGCATTGATCCGAATACCTATGTGATTAGCAATTGTTTTATGCGGCTGACGTCATAGTGTAAATCCAAAATGTTTTCACTGTATTAGAATTACCTAAAAGGTTTTAGTAACTTTGGCCACACTGACCGTTGCCATTTTTAATAATTTGATCAAGAACAGCTGAACTTTCTCCACTGAAGCATTCCTTCCACGTAATTCCACTTACTATGTCCAGTTCTGTTAAGTGAAAGTGGGCACTTGGTGTCCCCATGTTGCCCTCCGAATAAATTAGTGATAAATATGAAATATAACAAGAACAATATGTAGCAAATATGAAAGCCAAAATTCGGAAAATACAAAGGTTGAACTCACAAATTTTCTGGTTAGATCGTGTTACGACGTATCTGTCTAACCTCTCTGTTATATTCCCTTACTGTGTGGCAAACCTTAACTACCTTCACATTTCCAGTTTCTCTGATAGACCTACACATCAGAGATCCTGTCTGCTCCAGCCAGGGTATCTCCCATCAACCTAATTCCTTAATAAAAGT
Organism: Acanthopleura granulata; assembly: GCA_016165875.1. Taxonomy (NCBI): domain Eukaryota; kingdom Metazoa; phylum Mollusca; class Polyplacophora; order Chitonida; family Chitonidae; genus Acanthopleura; species Acanthopleura granulata. Next base: position 1,486,886 of record JABBOT010000016.1, on the reverse strand, counting down.
CGAATATGAACAAAATATCGCAATCGGACGTGTGTTACAAATGTGTCCATCAGCCTTACATGGCGTATAACACCAATCATGTAAATAAATCTTTACCAACGACTATATTACAAGCAGTGGGATTTATAGCACTATAGATCTGTGAAGGCCATGGTTCCTGCTCTTCAATGCTCTCAAAATATCTCGCCTTCATTTTGCGAGTGGAAACCAAGCTAATTCCCCCCTCTGTGGAAGAGTTCTGTGGGAGTAGCAACCTCCTTGGGTGACAGTTAAAACAAGGAAAACAAAGTGACAGAGTGATAGTGCACACCGTATATGTGAACACCGGCGAAAGAATGAATGAATGAATGACTGACTGGCTTTACTCAACCTCTGCAATATTTTATGCATGTTTTGGCGAGAACATGTTTTCAATCCGGAAAGAGTACATGGTTTTCGAGACGACAAACGTACAAAAACAAACGAAATATACGGACGTATTTAAAACCAAATCGAACAACCAAACCATGGTTAAGACTGGAAAAATTCATGCATGTTAACATATTTATCTATTTATTTGTTTGATTGGTATTTTATACCGTACTCAAGAATATTTCACTTACACGACGGCGGCCAGCATTTTGGTTTGAGGAAACCAGACAGAGCCAGGGAGAAACCCACGACCATCCGCAGGTTGCGGGCAGACATTCCCACGTACGGCCGGAGAGGAAGCCAGCATGAGTTGGACTTGAACTCACAGCTACTGCATTTATGGGAGGTTTCTGGGTCATTGCGCTGTACTAGGGCGCTAACCAAATATAAATTAAAGATGTACAAATGTATATATGTGTAAAAGTAATTACATCTTGTGGTATAATCCAATATGTTTTAAATCCCCCACAGAAGAAGGCCATGCTCTTGTTGATCCACCAACTAGCTTAGTAAAGTACAAAAGCATAGAAACTCCGAAAAAAGAAGAAATGTATTTCTTCCCTTAAACTTTCCTCATCTTGATATCCACAGGTTTATGCCTTAAAATAACCTTCCCCTGAGTATAAGCTGTTGATGGGCGATGAATCCGAATCTACTTACCATAAATCCCTTAATCTGAAATAGGAAAAGCATCGCAGAAATATGTTTTAACTGGCTGGTATATATATATATATATCAAGTTGCTCTTTATTTGAAAACACCGGAACGACATCACATTTCATTTATTCATTCTCCAACTGTTCTCTTAATTCTGTATTCTCTGTGTTTTGTATCATGAACTACATTGTTTATTTCTTCTCTTAATCACTACCATTTTTTTACACGCTAGAACCCAAACTGTTGCTTTACAGGTATTTAGATAACGGTACATTTAAGTTGATAGACCCTGTTTGTAGTTCCTTTTTTTAGTACAATAAAATATGTACAATTCATATGCTACGGGGATAAAGAACAAAACATGAATTGATTAATGGAAATGTATGAAGGCTGGAGATTACTTCATACACCCCACACACTGTAGAGTACAAAACACTGCGTACATAACCATTCGTCTATCACCCAATAGGTTGTCCCTCGCAAGTGACTCGCAGTGACTTAACAAAGTTGATAATGTCATGGTCTCTGTCTTCGCATTTTCCATAGACGTTAATCTTCCGAGAATTGAAAGCATCCCAGCCACGAAGCCACGCCAGATCACATGTGCATTTGATTGGATTAAGGCTTACCGTAATACTTAAGGTCTTAAATCGATGGATACTTTTTGGGACAGTTGTCAGCTTTGCATTGAATAGATTAAGATGATACAAATTTGGGTTATTTTCAAAAACACTGTCCGAGATGGACGAAATCGGGTTGCTCGATAGATCCAGAGTGCGCAAGGACTGCAGTCCAAGGAAAGAATGAGCTGGTATTGTAGTGAGAAGGTTGTGGTTTAATATCAATGTTCGAAGGAGCCTGAATTTTGCAAATACAGGACGAAGTTGAGATATGTTGTTATTTCCTAAATCAAGAAATATGAGACTTGCAGGGAGAATGTCACTTGGAATGGTGATAAAATCGTTGGATTGTAGGTTTAAATGCTTTAAGGAAGGGAATATCTGCGAAAAATTGGGGAAAGTGTTCGGGTCTATGAAATTTAGTGTCAGTTCTTCCACATTTCTCATGGGCTGGGTACATTTTAGAAGAGGAGACACTCCAGGCGAGAACGAAAGATTGAACATGTATAGGTTAGACAAATGTTTCAATCTACATATTCCATCCAGAGATTCACTAAATGATGCAGAGTTAATATACAAGGTTTTCAAAGAATCCAGTTTCTCCGAAACCGCGGGTAACAAAGGTATGTCTATCGTCAGCTGTCTCAGGTTTTTCAGAGCAACGAGCGCTTTCGGAGACGCGGTCAGTTGTGTGTTGGTGATATCCAAATCTACTGTGCAATTTTGCAAACCATCAAAAGCCATGTCATCCACGAAATCAATGGGGTTTGCTCGCAGAATAATCCTCAATGAATGGTCCACGGAGAGATTAGCGAAGGCGAAGGCTTCCACACGTGTAATGTTGTTGGACGCAAGATTGACTCCTGGGACGGTCTCTGCGTAGGGATCAAAGGTCGGGACGCTCGTCAGGTTTCTGAATAAACAGTCAAGACCAGTTGTATAGCACTCGCAAGGATGTGCCGCAGCGCAGCGATAAGCTGCAGACTTCACGCGGACAACATTGCCTGCCAAGACCCAGAAGACCAAGGCAACAACCTGAAACAAACAGAGGTAGCTTGATGAGCGAATGTGAACACGATCAAAAACTTTCGAGTAAGTCAAATCATTAACAAGACATTGGATGATGTCTCAAGCTTAATTTCCAGAAAGTCCTGTTAAAATCTTGTTTTGCCAGACCTTTTGCAACAGTAATAGTTTCACACATGGAGGAACCGGGGCGTTTGAGGTAAAGCAATGACTAGGCCAGAACTGCCGAATTTTCTTGTATGATGTATTTAGGCTACCTAAATGTGGCTCTATATTTCGTCTACTTATCTGATTATAGTACAGGGAGAAATTATAAAACTTCTTTTGTCTTTTGTTACAAATAAAGTACCCTCAATTAGGCTGTATTGTTTATCTGGCTAATAATGTGTCCAGCAGCATAGGGAATCTCGAAGCGAAACACATATTTGCCTTGCCTTTGCAAGTGAAGTTAATCGTCATCTTCTGGTCAGAACAGCAGCGAAGTGTGTAACTTGTTTGTGAGGTGCGCTATTAATCTACAGCAAACGTGCAAATGTTTCTTTTAATGAGTAATACCTGCCTAATGGCCTGTAGATTATTTTGTTTGCAACAAATGTCGCACGTCTGCTGAAAGATCTACGCAACTTAGTCTGATGTGCTGACAAAGGTACACATTTTTGCTCACATAAGAGGTATATTTCGCGAATATACAGTTGTAACATTGGTACAAGACAAGTTATCCAAAGGACCTTCATGTAACACTACATAAACACTATCAGACGGCTATTGGCCTCTTATATTAAAACAAGGAGAGAGAAAGCTGGGAGGCTTGGACCGAGCCATTCAAATACTATGCCGTAGGATTTGAAAGACAAACCACTGACTGGCGAGATGATTAACACAGGACGCCCGTTTTTGTTAACGGCTGGTCAACGAATGTGTTTCGATGCTTAGGTTTAACACCGTGCATGAAGTTTCTTTACTTTCAGAACCTATGTGAAGAAGTTTGTGGGTGGAGGAAAAAGGGGTGACTCTGGTTGTCATTTCTACAGAATGTCATTAAATTGATAGCGGAGAACGGAGATAATAAGGTACGGGTTCTTGAATCGCCATGTTGATGGACACCTCTAGAACTGCAAAGGACGTCATTTTTCTTCTTGGATGAGTTTCTAATCGGTCATTAGAGTAGCTATGTGGGGGGGGAGGGCACTTTCAATTGAATAACATTTAACTTATGTGTTTAGAAATAGAACAACATTTAATGTGCTGCTAGGCGTTAAAATGCAAGAGGAGCAAAATTATGTGTTTCGAGCTGTAAGTGCTAAACCTGATTCCAGTTAAGAAACCAGTATTTTACGCAGAGGTATGTTACATATAGTTCGTCCAGACTTAAACGTTCACTGTGTATGCAGCTACGTTATGGCACTCTACAAGTGAGAGCTGATATTGGTCGTTACAGAGGGGAAGATTTCAACAGAAGAATCTGTGAATGTTGTGAGATTATTGATGATCAGATCCATTTCGTTTTCATTCTAATTTAAATAGCTGAAAGGCATGGATTGATAAAATATGTTGATTTAACCAATCGTGAATTTGACAGGGACGAGTTAATGGTTGGACAAAGTATGGTTGCGTGGTAATTAACTTATCAATGTAGTCGTCGTCTTTGGCACAGTGATTGGGAGCTACACGTCAATCACATACCGCATGAAATTCACCCTGTCATAATATATAATTCCTTTTACCCGTAATATATGCATTATTCCGAATAATCTATATATACATCAAATGTTAAAATTTTCCTTTTTCGGTTTTACCCGAGGTTTAGTCTTTTTACTTGGTTTTAAACACCTCCCTTATTGTCTCGAAAGTTATGTCCTGATTTAAAATGCTGCTGCCCTGATATTGTTGACTTGGCGTAAAGCCATCGAAATCATTCACTCAAGTGTTGTAACAACCGGTTATTTTGCATTCCACCTACCAGTATAATTTATAGGTAAAGTGTTGGATAAAAGACTTATTAGAAACAATGTGACTTACACATCCTCCTGGAAGTAGATCAGTGTGTGCACATTTTAGACTGCAGCCCTTGACATGGCTGATATATCCCAAACCCAACTACACATGTTATTCAGTGAAATACTTTCAAAATAAACACTGTCAATTTACTTACCTTGCTGTGATTCATGCTGACTTTATGACAAAGTGCAGTGTTGAACAGTTATAAGCCCGACATGTTAAATGTACCTGTAGATAGTGACATTTCTAGGTCGATGGCAGATAAAGAAAAAATATGCTGTAAAATGGCCAGATCAACTTAATGAAGATAAGATAATGCTGACCAAACCAGATGTCAAAAACCACACTTGTATTTATTTTTCTGAATTAAAACTAAGTGTCCATTTGTCTTAATTACGCATTTGTTCTATTCGGGTAAATTTACGCAGCAACATACGCCCCCCTACGCAATGACCCAGAAGCCTCCCACCTATGCGGTCGCTGTGAATTCAAGTCCAGGTCATGCTGGCTTCCTCTCTGGCCCCACGTGGGAAGGTCTGCCAGCAACCTGCGGATGGTCTTGGGTTTACCCCGGGCTCTGCCCGCTTTCCTCCCACTATAAGGCTGGCCGACGTCGTATAAGAGAAATATTCTTGAGTACGGCGTAAAACAGCAATCAAATAAATAAGTAAATCAGATTCTGGCTATGCCCAGAAGAAAATGACATGCAGTGACTGGTTACCTTGCCTTTTGGCAATTGAGAATAATAAGTTAAAATATCCAATAATTCTTGAAGTATTAGCCATACATGAAAAATTAGTTAAAAGTGATAAAGATATCAGATTCTGTATCAAGTCATATTGGAAACACAGTCGTAAACAGGGAGGCGAAAGCTGCCCTACAAAAACCTTTGTTATCCCATGTAATGATTTTAATTCTGATATTCTTAAATATATTCGTTGCCTTTGGTAGGGTAAATGGGAGTTGCTGGTATATAATAAACGGAAAGTTATTCTTCTCGTCATTAGTTATAATCGTTATACTTATGGTATGTTTCGTACAGACGGGGCCTCCGTAGCTCGGTCGGTTAGCGCGCTTTCGTAGCACAATGACCCAAAGCCTCCCATCGATGCGGTCGCTGTGAGTTCAAGACCAGTTCATTATGGCTTCCTCTCCGTCCGTACGTGGGAAGGTCTGCCAGCAACCTGCGGATGATCGTGGGTTTCCCCAGGGCTCTGCTCGTTTTCCTCCCACAATAATGCTGGCCGCCGTCGTGTAAGTGAAATATTCTTGAGTACGGCGTAAAACACCAATCAATCAAATAAATAAATAAATAAATTTCGTAGAGACCGTTTTAATAAATTGTCGTATTGGGCATTCTCGTCTAACACACAATTTTACTCTGGATGGGAGCAGTGTTCCCGTGTGTGTTGAATGTGATGCCCAGTACCTCATCAAACATATCCTGGTAGACACTGTAGACAGTCGACTCAGTATTTGAATTATCTAACACCGTTCATTGTGGCGCTGTCCTTGATTACTTAAAGTATATATGATTTTATGTAGTTCCTTATACATTGTACATACACATTTCTAGGCTATATGGACGATTTCTAGTCTATATAGACATATTAGAATTATAAAAATATACCGTGATTTTCGACTTTTAACCGACTTTTAGTTGTATTATTAAACACGTCTGTATTTTTTTCATTTGATTTGTATGTTCGCATTTTCGTCTTGAAAACCATATACTGAAACCAGAAGATTTCAGGAATTTTCTTAGGGTGGATGCTGATTGTGTTATGATCAATGTTGTATTAATTCAGATCCTAAACGTAGTGTGTATAGTTTTGTAATCAAACCCACTTAACTGGATTGAGTTTGGAAATGTACATACTCTCATTAACCACCTGCTTTGGCGTCTGTTACATTTTGAGCCCTATGGGCCAGTTTAGCAATTATAGGTCAGCGTGCGCTTCGGTGGACTGACCAGCTTGGCTTGATATGTTAACAACCACATAGTGTATGATTAGTCGCTTCTGTTAGAGGTCAGCTCATGGGCGAACCGTGTAATTGACATATCAGTGGTAGGCCGGAATTGTATGGCAATGGCACATGCAAATCTGGTCGGATCATGGCTATATATGTACCAGGTAACACAAGCCAGCTCACTTGTTCTGTAGACCTTCCAAGAGTCTGGTAACGTGTCGTCGGCCGGAGACACGGCTGAATTTTTGTTTTGATCGACACCACTATCAGAGGTTTACAGTGTATTTGTATGATGCATAACATACAGTAAAGCCTCATACACTGAAGATTATTTGAAATACTATACATGTAGCAATATGTGCTATGTAGTATATATGCGATGCTTTCGTCTAATTAGAGGCATCATCGGCTACCACATCTGAGTCTCGCTTAATACAAGTGGATGAACCGGGCATTGAGTCGAGAGCGGTCTAAGCGGTGTGTGAAACCTGAAATCGACCACGTCCAACTCCGCGGAATGGAAATGTTCATCTAGATACTGCGTGGACGTATTATTTAAAACACAGAAATACAGAATATTCAGAAGGGTTTTTTATGTATATATGACGGACAACAAGGGTTGATCTTCTATTAAAGATATATTCTGCAAATATACTTATTTGTTATTTTCTGAGCTGTATGAGGTCGGTCGTAACAGATTCATTTAAAGAACCGTTAAAGTTGGTAACACCTTTTAATACCAAAGAAAGATACCTTGATGCGTGAATCCATATCGCCATTGGAACGCCTGTCTGTCATCGCGTTACCTGGCCACAGGGAACACCTTTTGAAAACATCAAGTTCTTCACCGTTATTTCGCCGCCGAGTATGGGACGTATTCATTTAAACATGCGATGTTATCATCATTTGCTTGCACATGTACCTCAAGATAAATATCTATATTTGTAAATAGGAAATATCATGTATGTCTTAACGTGAGAATTTCTGGATAAATCAACACAAGACTCAAGATTAAGAAAAAGTAAACATTAGCCATACCAAACCATGGAACGTAAGTAACATAAACAAATTAAAGAAACCCATAGGTTTGTCAGTGCACACAAAATTGTTGGAAAGCATGTCGCATGTCTACGGCGCACAGGTGGAAAAATAGTCAGCCAGATTATTCTCAGGAACGGGGTTATCACATCCTGACTACCTGTCCTCCTCTGAACTATGACTCATTGTAGAGCATTGGGTACCTGACAGACTGAGTGCAGCAGACAGTGACTGTGCAGCATCTTGCACAAACGACTGCTGAGCCGGTGTATTTATCTGGACAGAACGCCTATGATGTGTGCCCATTCTGCCCTGGAACAAAATGTCATTGATGGTCCTCTTTGCCACTCGTTGCTTGTGAGGCTCCATTAGTTTCAACTTATGAATCCACGCTTTAATTGTTCTCATGTTTTCGTTTTCTTTATCATCTTCACAATTTAGGCGTTTGCAAACCCATGACATCAGCTCATCGTGCTTCTCACCAAATTTCATTTTCTTCCTCCTCATAGCAGCCATGGTTGAGCACGGTGCGGTCCCACTAGATGAATTATCCAGCATCTGTTAATTCCACCTGATATAGAATGTAGCATGTCTGTGAATGTAAGCTATGAAATATAAATATAGAATCATACACGAGTGTTTGTTATACACTGAAACAACACCCCCCCCCCAGGAGCCAGAAAGAAGATATATTCAGTGCAATATCTGTCTACGACAAGGGCAAGATTCAAAATGGTTCAAGTTGAATACTGACAATGCGTAAGGACGAATGTTTATCAAAATAAAAGAAATAGTCGCCGCAGTACAGCTGAAATACTGCTGATGCGCCGTAAATCTCCAGTTAACGAATCAATCAATCTGAAACAAAAAAATTAGATGCTTAATTTAATGTTTTGTCAACCATTATATAATTTTAGGCAAAGTTATTTCTTGTATTCATCCACATAAGGCCTTATTCCTAACACCTTATAATCTTCATTGCCATTCACTGCTTTAGAATTACAAAAAAAGTATTAATCACATCCCAGATTATAAATCCAATATGCTATACAGTCATTAATTTATGCTGTGTTTCAGCTACCAGATACTGAAGATGAGTGGCGCATTGTGAGTCGAGTTTCACTCCAAAAGGAATTTTCCACCTTGCCTTGGAGAAGACAATTGATGGAAAACATGTTGCTATCAAGAGGCCAGCAGGATCAGGATCATTGTACTTTAACAAAAAGAAGTTCTTCACTATCGTGCTGATGGAGGTTGTAGATGCAAGATATTCGTTTTTGATGGTTGATGTGGTAGTCAGTGGACGTGTATCTGGCGGGGACATCACCAACAGCATTGAATTTGGTAGACGACCTTTAAATGCTAATCAACTTCTCAACCTGAAATTCTTGATCTAGGTGATACTGTGTCCGTACCATATGTCTCTGTTGCAGATAATGCTTTTGCAATGACTGAAAATAATTAAAGCGTACAGTGAATCACATGGCAAAATTGACAATAAACAACGTGTTTTCAATTATCGTTTGAGCCGTGCCTGCCGGGTAGTTGAAAATGCAATTGGCATAATGTCATCACAGTTTTTTTCTGTTTCAAAAAGAAATGTTTATGTTTCCAAAAAAAGCTCTTTGTCTAAAACTGTCACTCTATCGCTTTCGGGTGTTGCTATCTTCACAGTTTTCTGAGAACAAACTCTAGCACCTACTTTACAAGAAGCAATTCGGTTGGGAGGATGGAGATGGTCCTGTGCATGAAGGCGAATGGAGAGAATCCCAGAGAGAATTGTCTAGACTGTCCTGGACCAGCCAGAGAGCCAAATAAACAAGAAAGGGGTTTCACAATTACTTCTGTACCAGGGGCATGGTACCTTGGCAACTGGAATACATCTAAATTGCATTTACTGTATTTCAACACGGCTTTCCGTAGGCAAAAACACGTGTAAAAGCGTTACTTTCGTTAAAATGATATTCTTTCACTGGAGTTGTTATGATGAACGGATCTATGTTAGCATCGAGTGAGCTCCTTGATGATGCGGACCCGCCCGGATAATACAATTGATAGAGCGTCCGCTTTAGGGCGGTGAGATCTGGGTTGAAACCTGGGACTTCAAAAATGGCACATCCAGCTTCCTCGCGAGGCTCTCAGCAATAAGAGGATAGAGAGTGGACTGGTCGGCTCGGTGTCAGTATAATGTGACTGGGTGAGGGGGCTTGTTGGGTGTCTTCGGCAAGACCGAGACGATGAGGCGGCACCAGATAAAAGATACGGTGGAAATCCGTCCCGCACCAAGGAGACACCGCCTTCGTATAAGTCAAATATTTTTGAGCAGGGCGTAAAACAATAAGCATTCATTCATTCATTCTTGATGATGCAGGAGTTTCTTGATCTCGTGGAAAGAGCATGACATCATAATACCACAGACTCGGCTCATAAAGGTCATTACTCCCTGTCCCAGACTTCTCTGATTTGAATCACCTTTTTCAATTCTTTTGTAAAGTTGGTGCGAAGAGATATTAACTTTTCTTAACATCCCTAGTGGCATTCTCTGATCGCTCTTTGTACTTTGATAGGAGAGTTTCATATGCGCCATCTTTCTTTGTGCCATTTGAGTACTCATCGCTTGTTATTTGCCAAAGAGCTAGAAGCTCTCAGTACAACTCAATATATTCTGTCAGGAATTTACGTTCCTCTTCTCTAGAAGTTTCGTCATGTTGGCGGCTCGGTGACTTAAGAGAAAAATAAATATTGCGCAGTATTATTGGAAGTGGCACAGACATCAATATTTGTGATAATGTGTCAACAAATATCTGCGCTCTCTGGTATTGGTCACTATATTCCGTAACAGTTCAATACTGCCCTTTCACTTTCAATATCATAGGCAATATTATCGACCTTAATATTTCACATGGATGCCCAGCTTAACAGCATCAGTGAATTTTCATTTCTAATATAATAAGCCGTGCTGCATAACAAAAAACTCAATGCCATTAATCAGAAAAGCATCGGAAGCTCATTCAGCGATGATACCAGGGACAAACTGTATGCAATTTCTCAAAGCGTTACAAACAGGCCACTACCATAATAACCAGCACTGTTGGCATTACGCACCCATGGAAGTTATGTGCTCGTAACGTTAAGGACGCTTCGGGAAGGTGAACCTGGGTTACACATGGACTTCCGTCGTGAAGCATAATGTATCCTACCTTTGTTCTATGTATGCATATATATTGGAGGGAGAATACATTCGTAAGTGAACAAAATGAAGAATATTTCTTTAAAGATCCAATTTTATCCACGGTAAAACCCACTCGTATCAGTTATGCTGGACAGAGGGCGCACACATTTATCAGCAAAGAATGGAATGCCGAGTCAACTATAATCTTTCACATCCACGAACCTATCGCCCAATGGGCTGTCCCTCGCAAGTAGTCTGCAGTGAAAACACAAATTCATTGATCTTTCGTTGGTTGTCCTCACATCTTCCAAAGACGTCTACCTTCCCAGAAGTAAAGGCATCCAACATGCGAAGCCACGCTAGTTCACATGAGCATTTGACTGGATTCATGCTAACAATAATTTGCAAAGTCTGAAAATGCAGGATGAATTTTGGCACAGTTGTCAGTTTGTCGTTAAACAGATTTAGATGGCGCAATTTGGGGTTGTTTTCAAGAGCATTGTCAGCTATGGAAGAAATCGGGTTGGTAGATAGATTTAAAGTGTCTAAAGACTGCAATCCTATGAATCAGAGTGCTGGTATGGTCGTGAACAGGTTGTTGTGTTGGGCGTGAGGATCTCGCAAGACCATCCCACCCTCAGGCACCAGGATCTCGTCCTCCCCCATCACGGGTCGCAACCCACGGCGAACAGGTTGCCCCTTTTATTCGCCTGTGGAACTATTCTATTCACCGTAATCACACGAGAGAGCCCTAGGTTAGTCGCCTCACACGACAAGCTTGCCTAGAGAACTGGGGTCCTATACTTTTCACTCCCGGGAACCCCACGGGTGTAACACCAAATGAATCCATTGACCTAGGTAACTGGGGAAAGGTCGCATGAAATTATGGTATGTGTCGAAATCCTAATCTATATATATTCGACAAGGGAAATGTCATTACCCTACCCATCACATACAATGACATGCTATCCATACACTTTTGGTGTAAATATCAGTGACAGGTATTCCTATCCACTGAGACATTCCCTTCCACGCAATTCCACTTACTATGTCCAGTTCTGTTAAGTGAAAGTGGGCATTTGGTGCCGCCATGTTGCCCCCCGAATAAATTAGTGATAAACATGAAATATAACAACAAAAACATGTAGCAAATATGAAAGCCAAAATCGGAAAATACACAGGCTAAACTCACAAATTTCCTGGCAGCCTAGATCGTGTTACAACGTATTTGTCTGTCCTCTTCTCTTATCTTTCCTTACTGTGGGCAAACCTTAACTGCCCTCACATTTCCAGTCTCTCTCATAGACCTACACATCAGAGATCCTGTCTGCTCCAGCCAGGGTATCTCCCATCAACCTAATTCCTTAATAAAAGTCGAATATGAACAAAATATCTCAATCGGACGAGTGTTACAAATGTGCCTATCAACCTTACACGGCGTATAACACCAATCATGTAAATAAATCTTTGTCAACGACTATATTACAAGCAGTGGGATTTATAGCACTATAGATCTGTGAAGGCCATGGTTCTTGTGCTTCAGTGCTCTCAAAATTCGCTTTCATTTTGCGAGTGGAAACCAAGCTAATAGTTCCCACTATGGAAGAATTCTCTGGGAGTAGCAACCTCCTTGGGTGACAGTTAAAACCAGGGAAACAAAGTTTTAATAACTCGCCATACTAAGTGATAGAGCACACCGCATGTGAATACCCGCGAAAGAATGAATGAATGAATGACTGGCTTTACGCCATTGCTACCTCTGCAATATTTCGTGCATGTTTTGGCGAGAACATATTTTCAATCCGGAAAAAGTGTATGGTTTTCGAGACGACAAACATACAAAAACAAACGAAACATACGGACGTATTTAAAACCAAGTCAAACAACCAAACCACGGTTAAGACTGGAAAATTCATGCATGTAAACATATTTATCTGTTTATTTATTTGATTGGTGTTTTAACCCGTACTCAAGAATATTTCACTTACACGACGGCGGCCAGCATTTTGGTTTGAGGAAACCAGACAGAGCCCGGGAGAAACCCACGACCATCCGCAGGTTGCTGGCAGACATTCCCACTTACGGCCGGAGAGGAAGCCAGCATGAGCTGGACTTGTGGGAGGTTTCTTGGTCACTGCGCTGTGCTGGCGCGCTAACTAAATATGAGTTAGAGATGTACAAATGTATATAGACGTATAAGTAATTATATCTTGTGATATAACCCAATACGTTTTAAATCTCCCACAGAAGAAGGCCATGCATTTCTTTCTTAAACTTTCCTCACCATGATATCCACAGGTTTAATCCTTATATATATATATATATATATATATATATAAGTTGCTCTTTATTTGAAAACACCGGAACGACATAACATTTCATTTATTCGTTTTCCAGCTGCTCTCTTAATTTTGTATCCTCTGTGTTTTGTATCATGAACTACATTGTTAATTTCTTCTCTTAATCACTACCATTTTTTTACAGAGTAGAACCCAAACTGTTACTTTACATGTAGTTAGAGAACGATACATTTAAGTTGATAGACCCACTTTGTAGTTCAGTTTTTTCAGTACATTATATATGTACAATTCATATACTACAGGGATAAAGAACAAAACATGAATTAATTAATGGAAATGTATGCAGAAGTGTAAGTTAGTTCATACACCCCACACACTGTAGAGTACAAAACACTGCGTACATAAACATTCGTCTATCACCCAATAGGTTGTCCTTCGCAGGTGGCTCGCAGTGACTTAACAAAGTTGATAATGTCGTGTTCTCTGTCTTCGCATTTTCCAAAGACGTTTACCTTCCGAGAATTGAAAGCATCCCATCCACGAAGCCACGCCAGATCACATGTGCATTTGATTGGATTAAGGCTTACCGCAATACTTAAGGTCTTAAATCGATGGATACTTTTTGGGACAGTTGTCAGCTTTGCCTTGAATAGATTAAGATGATACAAATTTGGGTTATTTTCAAAAACACTGTCCGAGATGGATGAAATCGGGTTGCTCGATAGATCCAGAGTGCGCAAGGACTGCAGTCCAAGGAAAGAATGAGCTGGTATTGTAGTAAGAAGGTTGTTGTTCAACATCAATGTTCGAAGGAGCCTGAATTTTGCAAATACAGGACGAAGTTGAGATATGTTGTTATGTCCTAAATCAAGAAATATGAGACTTGCAGGGAGAATGTCACTTGGAATGGTGATAAGATCGTTGTATTGTAGGTTTAAATGCTTTAAGGAAGGGAACAGCTCCGAAAACTTGGGGAAAGTGTTCGGGTCTATGAAATTTAGTGTCAGTTCTTCCACACTTCTCATGGGCTGGGTACATTTTAGAAGAGGAGACACTCCAGGCGAGAAAGAAAGTTTGAACATGTATAGCTTAGACAAATGTTTCAATCTACATAATCCATCCAGAGATTCACTAAACGATGCATAGTTAATATGCAAGGTTTTCAAAGAATCCAGTTTCTCCGAAACCGTGGGTAACAAAGGTATATCTATCGTCAGCTGTCTCAGGTTTTTCAGAGCAACGAGCGCCTTCGGAGACGCGGTCAGTTGTGTGTTGGTGATATCCAAATCTACTGTGTAATTTTGCAAACCATCAAAAGCCAAGTCATCCACGAAATCAATGGGGTTTGCTCGCAGAATAATCCTCAATGAATGGTCCACGGAGAGATTAGCGAAGGCGAAGGCTTCCACACGTCTAATGTTGTTGGACGCAAGATTGACTTCTGGGACGGTCTCTGCGTAGGGATCAAAGGTCGGGACGCTCGTCAGGTTTCTGAATAAACAGTGAAGGCCAGTTATATAGCACTCGCAAGGCTGTGCCGCAGCGCAGCGATAAGCTGCAGACTTTACGCAGACAATATTGCCTGCCAAGACCCAGAAGACCAAGGCAACAACCTGAAACAAACAGAGGTAGCCTGATGAGCGGATGTGAACACGATCAAAAACTTTCGAGCAATTTTTTCTCCGTTTTCGTGAGTTATGCAACGAACAACATTTAGCCTAAATCAAGTCATCAACACGACATTGGATGTTGTATATCGGTCTGCGACCTGGAGTTTCTCTAGCTTAATTTCCAGAAAATCCTGTTAAAATCTTGTTTTACCAGACAATTTACAACAGTAATAGTTTCACAGATGGAGGAACCGGGGCGTTTGAGGTAAAGCATTGACTAGGCCAGAAACTGCCGAACTTTCTTGTATGATGTAGTTAGGCTACCTATATGTCGCTCTATATTTCGTCTACTTATCTGATTATAGTACAGGGAGAAATTATAAAACTTCTTTTGTCTTTTGTTACAAATAAAGTACCCTCTATTAGGCTATATTGTTTATCCGGTCAGTAATGTATCCAGCAGCACAGGGAATCTCGAAGTGAAATCTTCTGGTCAGAACAGCAGCGAAGTGTGCAACTTGTTTGTGATGCGCGCTATTAATCTATAGCAAACGTGCAAATGTTTCTTCTAACGAGTAATACCTGCCTAATGGCCTGTAGATTATTTTGTTTGCAACAAATATCGCACGTCTGCAGAAAGATCTACGCAACTTAGTCTGATGTGCTGACAAAGGTCCTTTGACATCAGCATTTTGCTCACATAAGAGGCATATTTCGCGAATATACAGTTGTAACATTGGTACAAGACAAGTTATCCAAAGGGCCTTCGTGTAACACCACATAAACATTATAAGACGGCTATCGGCCTCTTATATTAAAACAAGGAGAGAGAAAGCTGGGAGGCTGGGACCGAGCCATTTAAATACTATGCCGTAGGATATGAAAGACAAACATCTTGATCACTGACTGGCGCGATGATTAACACAGGACGCCCGATTTGGTTAACGGCTGGTCAACGAATGTCAGTTTCGATGCTTAGGTTTAACACCGTGCATGAAGTTTCTTTACTTTCAGAACCTATGTGAAGAAGTTTGTGGGTGGAGGAAAAAGGGCTGACTCTGGTTGTCATTTCTACAGAATGTCATTAAATTGATAGCGGAGAACGGAGATAATAAGGTACGGGTTCTTGAATCGCCATGTGTTGATGACCACCACTAGAACTGCAAAGGACGTCATTTTTCTTCTTGGATGAGTTTCTAACCGGTCATTAGAGTAGCTCTTTTGGGGGGGGGGCACTTTCAATTGAATAACATTTAACTTATGTGTTTAGAAATAGAACAACATTTAATTTGCAGGTAGGCGTTAAAATGCAAGAGGTGCAAAATTATGTGTTTCGAGCTGTAAGTGCTAAACCTGATTCCAATTAGGAAACCAGTATTTTACCCAGAGTTATGTCACACTTAGTTGGTCCAGACTTGAACGTTCACTGTGCATGCAGCTACGTTATGGCACTCTACCAGGGAGAGTTGATATTGGTCGTTACAGAGGGGAAGATTTCAACAGAAGAATCTGTGAATGTTGTGATATTATTGATGATCAGATCCATTTCGTTTTCATTGTAATTTAAAAAGCTGAAAGGCATGGGTTGATAAAATATGTTGATTTTACGAGTCGTGAATTTGGCACGGACAAGTTAATGGTTGGACATAGTATGGTTGCGTGGTAATTAACTTATCAATGTAGTCGTCGTCTTTGGCTCAGTGATTGGGAGCTACACGTCCATCACATACCGCATGAAATTCACCCTGTCATAATATATAATTCCTTTTACACCTAATATATGCATTATTCCAAATAACTTATACATACATGAAATTTAAAAATTTTCCTTTTCCGGTTTTACCCGAGGTTTAGTTTTTTTACTTGGTTTTAAACACCTCCCTTATTGTCTCGAAAGTCATGTCCTGATTTAAAATGCTGCTGCCCTGATATTGTTGACTTGGCGTAAAGCCATCAAAATCATTCACTCAAGTTTTGTAACAACCTGTTATTTTGCATTCCACCTACCAGCATAATTTATAGGTAAAGTGTTAGATAAAAGACTTATTAGAAACAATGTGACTTACACATCCTCCTGGAAGTAGATCAGGTGTGAACATTTTAGACTGCAGCCCTTGACATGGCGGATATATCCCAAACCCACCTACACATGTTAATCAGTGAAATACTTTCAAAATAAACACTGTCAATTTACTTACCTTGGTGTGATTCATGCTGACTTTATGACAAAGTGCAGTGTTGAACAGCATGTTAAATGTACCTGTAGATAGTGACATTTCTAGGTCGATGGTAGATAAAGAAAAAATATTCTGTAAAATGGCCTGATCAACTTAATGAAGATAAGATAATGCTGACCAAACCAGATGTCAAAAACCACACTTGTATTTATTTTTCTGAATTAAAACTAAGTGTCCATTTATCTTAATTACGCATTTGTTCTATTACGCAGCAACATACACCCCCGTACGCAATGACCCAGAAGCCTCCCACCTATGCGGTCGCTGTGAATTCAAGTCCAGGTCATGCTGGCTTCCTCTCTGGCCGCACGTGGGAAGGTCTGCCAGCACCTTGCGGATGGTCTTGGGTTTCCCCCAGGCTCTGCCCGCTTTCCTCCCACTATAAGGCTTGCCGCCGTCGTATGAGAGAAATATTCTTGAGTATAGCGTAAAACACCAATCAAATAAATAAGTAAATCAAATTCTACCCAGAAGACAATGACATGCAGTGACTGGTTATCTTGCCTTTTGGCAATTGAGAATAATAAATTAAAATATCCAATAATTCTTGAAGTATTAGACATACATGAAAAATTAGTTAAAAGTGGTAAAGATATCAGATTCTGTACCAAGTCATATTGGAAACACAGTCGTAAACAGGGTGTCCTAACAAGCTGCCCTACAAAAACCTTTGTCATGATGTAGTGATTTTAATTCTGATATTCTTAAATATATTCGTTGCCTTTGTTAGGGTAAATGGGACTTGCTGGTATATAATAAACCGAAAGTTATTCATCTTGTCATTAGCTATAATCGTTATACTTATGGTATGTTTCGTACAGACGGGGCCTCCGTGGCTCAGTCGGTTAGCGCGCTATCGTAGCATAATGACCCGAAGCCTCCCATCGATGCGGTCGCTGTGAGTTCAAGACCAGTTCATTATGGCTTCCTCTCCGTCCGTACGTGGGAAGGTCTGCCAGCAACCTGCGCATGATCGTGGGTTTCCCCAGGGCTCTGTCCGGTTTCCTCCCACAATAATGCTGGCCGCCGTCGTGTAAGTGAAATATTCTTGAGTACGGCGTAAAACACCAATCAATCAAATAAATAAATAAATAAATTTCGTAGAGACCGTTTTAATAAATTGTCGTATTAGGCATTCTCGTCTGACACACAGTTTTACTCTGGATGGGAACATATCCTGGTTGACACTGTAGACAGTCGACTCATTATTTGAATTCTCTAACACCGTTCATTGTGGCGTTGTCCTTGATTACTTAAAGTATATATGATTTTATGTAGTTCCTTATACATTGTACATACACATTTCTAGGCTATATGGACAATTTTTAGTCTATATAGACATATTAGAATTTAAAAAAATATCGTGATTTTCGACTTTTAACCGACTTTTAGTTGTATTATTAAACACGTCTGTTTTTTTTTCTTTTCATTTGTTTTGTATGTTGGCATTTTCGTCTTGAAAACCATATACTGAAACCAGAAGATTTCAGGAATTTTCTTAGGGTGGATGCAAATTGTGTTATGATCAATGGGCCAGTTTAGCAATTATAGGTCAGCGTGCGCCTCGGTGGACTGACCAGCTTCGTTTGATATGCTAACAGCCACATAGTGTATGAATAGTCGCTGCTGTTAGAGGTCAGCTCATGGGCGAACCGTGGAATTGACGTGTCAATGGTAGGCCAGAATCGTATGGCAATGGCACATGCAAATCTGGTCGGATCATGGCTAT
Organism: Acanthopleura granulata; assembly: GCA_016165875.1. Lineage (NCBI taxonomy): Eukaryota > Metazoa > Mollusca > Polyplacophora > Chitonida > Chitonidae > Acanthopleura > Acanthopleura granulata. The sequence continues at coordinate 1,468,117 of JABBOT010000016.1, read as the reverse complement.
ATATGTACCAGGTAACACAAGCCAGCTCACTTGTTCTGTAGACCCTCCAAGTGTGAGAGTCTGGTTACTTGTCGTCGGCCGGAGACACGGCTGAATTTTTGTTTTGACCGACACCATTATCAGATGTTTACAGTGTATTTGTATGATGTATAACATACAGTAAAGCCTCATATACTGAAGATTATTTGAAATACTATACATGTAGCAATATGTGCTATGTAGTATACATGTGTAATTGCAGTTTCCAATGCTTGCGATGTTTTCGTCTAAATAGGCTTAGCGGCATCATCGGCTACCACGTCGGAGTCTCGCTTAATACAAGTGGATGAACCGGGCATTGAGTCGAGAGCGGTCAAACCGGTGTGTGAAACCTGAACTCGATCACGTCCAAAGCCGCGGAGTGGAAATGTTCATCTTGATACTGCATGGACGTATTATTTAAAACACAGAAATACAGAATATTCAGAAGGGTTTTTTATGTATATATGACGGAGAATTAAAGATGTGTTCTGCAAATATACTTATTTGTTATTTTCTGAGCTATACGAGGTCGGTCGTAACAGATTCATTTAAAGAACTGTTACAGTTGGTAACACCTTTTAATACCAACGAAAGATACCTTGATGCGTGAATCCATATCGCCATTGGAACGCCTGTCTGTCATCGCGTTACCTGGCCACAGGGAACACCTTTTCAAAACATCAAGTTCTTCACCGCTATTTCGCCGCCGAGTATGGGACGTATTCATTTAAACATGCGATGTTATCATCATTTGCTTGCACAAGTACCTCAAGATAAATATCTATATTTGTAAATAGGAAATATCATGTATGTCTTAACGTGAGAATTTCTGGATAAATCAACACAAGACTCAAGATTAAGAAAAAGTAAACATTAGCCATACCAAACCATGGAACGTAAGTAACATAAAACAAATTAAAGAAACCCATAGGTTTGTCAGTGCACACAAAATTGTTGGACAGCATGTCGCATGTCTACGGCGTACAGGTGGAAAAATAGTCAGCCAGATTATTCTCAGGAACGGGGGTTATCACATCCTGACTACCTGTCCTCCTCTGAACTATGACTCATTGTAGAGCATTGGGTACCTGACAGACTGAGTGCAGCAGACAGTGACTGTGCAGCATCTTGCACAAACGACTGCTGAGCAGGTGTATTTATCTGGACAGAACGCCTGTGATGTGTGCCCATTCTGCCCTCGAACAAAATGTCATTGATGGCCCTCTTTGCCAACAGTTGCTTGTGAGGCTCCATTAGTTTCAACTCATGAACCCACGCTTCAATTGTTCTCATATTTTCGTTTTCTTTATCATCTTAACTATTTAGGCGTTTCCAAACCCATGACATCAGCTCATCGTGCTTCTCACCAAATTTCATTTTCTTCCTCCTCATAGCAGCCATGGTTGAGCACGGTGCGGTCCCACTAGATGAATTATCCAGCATCTGTTAATTCCACCTGATATAGAATGTAGCATGTCTGTGAATGTAAGCTATGAAATATAAATATAGAATCATACACGAGTGTTTGTTATACACTGAAACAACAACAACAACCCGCCCAGGAGCCAGAAAGAAGATATATTCAGTGCAATATCTGTCTGCGACAAGGGCAAGATTCAAAATGGTTCAAGTTGAATACTGACAATGCGTAAGGACGAATGTTTATCAAAATAAAAGAAATAGTCGCCACAGTACAGCTGAAATACTGCTGATGCGCCGTAAATCTCCAGTTAACGCATCAATCAATCTGAAACAATAAAATTAGATGCTTAATTTAATGTTTTGTCAACCATTATATAATTTTAAGCAAAGTTTTTTCTTGTATTCATCCACATAAGGTCTTATTCCTAACACCTTATAATCTCCAATGCCAATCATTGCTTTAGAATTACAAAAAAAGTATTAATCACATCCCAGATTATAAATCCAATATGCTATACAGTCATTAATTTATGCTGTGTTTCAGCTACCAGATACTGAAGATGAGTGGCGCATTATGAGTTTCACTCCAAAAGGAATTTTCCACCTTGCCTTGGAGAAGACAATTGATGGAAAACATGTTGCTATCAAGAGGCCAGCAGGATCAGGATCATTGTACTTTAACAAAAAGAAGTTCTTCACTATCGTGCTGATGGAGGTTGTAGATGCAAGATATTCGTTTTTTGATGGTTGATGTGGTAGTCAGTGGACGTGTATCTGGCGGGGACATCACCAACAGCATTGAATTTGGTAGACGACCTTTAAATGCTAATCAACTTCTCAACCTGAAATTCTTGATCTAGGTGATACTGTGTCCGTACCATATGTCTCTGTTGCAGATAATGCTTTTGCAATGACTGAAAATAATTAAAGCGTACAGTTAATCACATGGCAAAATTGACAATAAACAACGCGTTTTCAATTATCGTTTGAGCCGTGCCTGCCGGGTAGCTGAAAATGCAATTGGCATAATGTCATCACAGTTCGGTCTGTTTCAAAGGGAAATGTTTATGTTTCCAAAAAAAAGCTGTTTGTCTAAAACTGTCACTCTATCACTTTCGGGTGTTGCTATCTTCACAGTTTTCTGAGAACAAACTCTAGCACCTACTTTACAAGAAGCAATTCGGTTGGGAGGATGGAGATGCTCCTGTGCATGAAGGCGAATGGAGAGAATCCCAGAGAGAATTGTCTAGACTGTCCTGGACCAGCCAGAGAGCCAAATAAACAAGAAAGGGGTTTCAAAATTACTTCTGTACCAGGGGCATGGTACATTGGCAACTGGAATACATCTAAATTGCATTTACTGTATTTCAACACGGCTTTCCTTATGCAAAAACACGTGTAAAAGCGTTACTTTCGTTAAAATGATATTCTTTCACTGGAGTTGTTATGATGAACGGATCTATGTTAGCATCGAGTGAGCTCCTTTTTGATGCGGACCCGCCCGGATAATACAATTGGTAGAGCGTCCGCTTTAGGGCGGTGAGATCTGGGTTGAAACCTGGGACTTCAAAAATGGCACATCCAGCTTCCTCGCGAGGCTCTCAGCAATAAGAGGATAGAGAGTGGACTGGTCGGCTCGGTGTCAGTATAATGTGACTGGGTGAGGGGGCTTGTTGGGTGTCTTCGGCAAGACCGAGACGATGAGGCGGCACCAGATAAAAGATACGGTGGAAATCCGTCCTGCACCAAGGAGACACCTTCGTATAAGTCAAATATTTTTGAGCAGGGCGTAAAACAATAAGCATTCATTCATTCATTCTTAATGATGCGGGAGTTTCTTGATCTCGTAGAAAGAACATGACATCATAATACCACACACTCGGCTCATAAAGGTCATTACTCCCTGCCCCAGACTTCTCTGATTTGAATCACCTTTTTCAATTCTTTTGTAAAGTTGGTGCGAAGAGATATTAATTTTTCTTAACATCCCTAGTGGCATTCTCTGATCGCTCTTTGTACTTTGATAGGAGAGTTTCATATGCGCCATCTTTCTTTGTGCCATTTGAGTACTCATCGCTTGTTATTTGCCAAAGAGCTAGAAGCTCTCAGTACAACTCAATATATTCTGTCAGGAATTTACGTTCCTCTTCTCTAGAAGTTTCGTCATGTTGGCGGCTCGGTGACTTAAGAGAAAAATAAATATTGCGCAGTATTATTGGAAGTGGCACAGACATCAATATTTGTGATAATGTGTCAACAAATATCTGCGCTCTCTGGTATTGGTCACTATATTCCGTAACAGTTCAATACTGCCCTTTCACTTTCAATATCATAGGCAATATTATCGACCTTAATATTTCACATGGATGGCCAGCTTAACAGCATCAGTGAATTTTCATTTCTAATATAATAAGCCGTGCTGCATAACAAAAAACTCAATGCCATTAATCAGAAAAGCATCGGAAGCTCATTCAGCGTTGATACCAGGGACAAACTGTACGCAATTTCTCAAAGCGTTACAAACAGGCAACTAACATAATAACCAGCACTGTTGGCATTACGCACCCATGGAAGTTATGTGCTCGTAACGTTAAGGACGCTTCGGGAAGGTGAACCTGGGTTACACATGGACTTCCGTCGTGGAGCATAATGTGTCCTACCTTTGTTCTATGTATGCATATATATTGGGGGGAGAGTACATTCGTAAGGTAACAAAATGAAGAATATTTCTTTAAAGATCCAATTTTATCCACGGTAAAACACACTCGTATCAGTTATGCTGGACAGAGGGCGCACACATTTATCAGCAAAGAATCGAATGCCGAGTCACTTATAGTCTTTCACATCCACGAACCTATCGCCCAATGGGCTGTCCCCCGCAAGTAGTCTGCAGCGAAAACACAAATTCATTGATCTTCCGTTCGTTGTCCTCACATCTTCCAAAGACGTCTACCTTCCCAGAAGTAAAGGCATCCCACATGCGAAGCCAAGCTAGTTCACATGAGCATTTGACTGGATTCATGCTAACAATAATTTGCAAAGTCTGAAAATGCAGGATGAATTTTGGCACAGTTGTCAGTTTGTCGTTTAATAGATTTAGATGGCGCAATTTGGGGTTGTTTTCAAGAGCATTGTCAGCTATGGAAGAAATCGGGTTGGTAGATAGATTTAAAGTGTCTAAAGACTGCAATCCTATGAACCAGAGTGCTGGTATGGTCGTGAACAGGTTGTAACCTAAATTGAGCAGTGTTAGACTTGCAGAAGAGATGTCTGTTGGAATACTTGTCAGATGGTTATGACTCAGATCTAGATGTTTAATGGAAGGGAAAGACTGGGAAAATTCCGGAAACACCGTCAGGTTCGAAAAGATCACTGACACTTCTTCCACGCTTCTCATGGGCGGGCTGCACTTGGGCAGCGGCGACACTCCAGGCTCGAAAAAAGTTTGAAACATGACCAATTTGGACAAATTTGGCAAACTACACATTCCATCCAGAGATTCACTGAACGACGCATACGTGATGTACAAGATCGCCAAAGAACGGAGTTCCTCTGAAACAGCGGGTAACATGGGCACGTCTATCGTCAGCTTTCTCAAATTTTTCAGGGCAACAAGCGCCTTTGGTGACGCCAGGAGTTGTGTGTCCGTGATGTCCAAATCTACCGTGTAATTTTGCAAACCTTGAAAAGCCAAGTCATCCACGAATTCAATGGGATTTGAACGCAGGTTAATGGTGACTGAGTGATCCACGGATAGATTGGCGAAGGCAAAGGCTTCCAGGCGGTGAATATGGTTTGCTTGTAGACTGACGCCAGGCGTAGTTTCTGCATACGGGTCGAACACTGGGATTGAGGTTAAATTTCTGAAGGCGCAGTAAAGGGTTCTCATTAAACATTCACAGGGATGTTGCGCTGTGCAACGATATGGGGCCGCATTATCCGGGTCACAAATGACTGCCAAGATACACATCCCTATCGATATAATCTGGAATAAAAAGTATAATTTGGTAATCTACAGGCATGTGATCCTCCAATACGAAGACTTTAGTGTAGATGTCTTTCGTGTTCTTGGTTCGAGTTATTGTGTGTCCGCATAAAACGACAAAATGCGAGACAAAATGGACAAAATGAACCGCCAACAGTGTCAAATTAATTTTTACCCTGATGCAAATTTCTGTTACATAAGCAGCCGACCGGGGACGACTGTTTAATGCTTTAAGGGCACACCAGGTGTAGGATGACACCTAACCCTGCACATGTGGGAGAATTGTAGATTCTATGGCTCTTACTATATTTGAGCCTTAGGGAAAATAAGATGTACATGTAGGATAATAAGGCATGAGTGAATTCTCATTTTGGTTGAAGACTACTTGCGCTCCACCACGTAAGAACGTTCGTCAGTAACTTGCCAAGGGTCGATAGTGACAGGTATCTCGAAAACTGGCGGCGATCACTAATTCTTGAGAATGTAATTAAGCAATTATCAAATAAGTAAGCAAATAAATACATTACTTAGAAACCAGCGACAAGTATCCCATTGTTCTTCTTCGTCCATAACATCTCAGGAGACATGTGACACTCTAAATTTGCTTCAAATATTTTATAATAATCATGTACAACTTTTACATTACCTTGCCGTGTTCCATGCTGACCTGTTAACGCCATAAACGATAGCAATCTCCGAATGTTCAGTGTATACGCTGATAGTCTGACATGTAGGTTAGATAATAAAAGTACCAAATGTCCTTCAAAATGAACTGTACACCACGGAAAAGATAAGATATAAAATGTTTAAGCCAGATGGGTAAAACACATCCCTTTGTAAAGATAGACCTCAGTGAGTATAGACGCTCAGGTTTTCCTGAAAAGAATCTGGATGGTTGAAACAACTACATTTAGACTGTGTCTGTGTGCTGTTATTATTTTTTATATTTATCCGCCTAGAACATTCGCTACGTCTTTTCTGCATCATTGAAAACTTTTGACTGCTTTTTTTTTTGCATGAATCCGTCATAATTTTGAATTTATATATTTTCTTAGTTCTATGAGGGTATGTGCTTTTTGTCGTTTTTAGGAATTAGTGTTGCGATTATTGACCCGGAACTTCCATTTTGGTTGATGGCCGGTTCACGAATGGTGAGATGGATGGTCGCTGGTATTGTTTCTCGATTCCATTGCATCGCTACTAAAGGCGAGCTTATACTATCTCTGATATGCAGTATTATTTCGTCGAATGAAAAAACGACAAACTCTATTTCGTTGCTTTAGAATTGGTCCATGGTTTCTCAGCAAGATGCCGTTATCCCTCGACAGTGCCTCACATCATCGTGGATCGCTTTGTCACCATCACGCAATCACTGCCATGATCGCCCCGAAATTTTTGACCAACCAGTATCTATTACCAGTTGCATTTTTAGAGAGGGAATGTACCTCTGAGTAATTTAAGATGTTAAGCCATTTCTCGCTGCCAACTGGTCATTTTCGGCGGACAGATGCATAACTGAATTTATCCGGTTTCTTTGGGTAGGTATAAGTTTTAATAATGAAAGTTAGCTAAAGTATAACTACATCCGACGTCCATTACGACCATCTCCATTGCGTATTAGCACATCCCGTCGCTTTTCTGGCGTTTTTCTGAGCACCCCAGTGGATTCATGCTACCCAACGTAGTTTATCAGTACCCAGCGTCGCATGTCCGCATCCACCGTCGCTTTGCTGCATTATCAGCCGGCCACATATATAGAATCATATTCATGACAATGGTCTTAATGATTGAACGCGCGAATAAATAACGCGACCAAAAGATGTACTAGTTAACAAATAAACATCCCCTTCAAAATCATATAACGTTACCATTTCTCCAAATCTAAATGTTTAAAACCTATTTGAGCCATTTGGGGGTCAAGTGGTTAAAGTGCCAAACCGATCTTTGGTTTAAATCCCACAACTTGGCAGTGGTCAACGATACCTTTCGCCGTTTTGCATGAAATTCATTGAAAGAAAAACTTCCCTTTCGCCAATATGAGATGTAACACGTGGACGAGTTTGCCAGTTGCTTCCCAAAGGTTGGTGGTGTCATTTAATCTCTCCGGTTTCTATCACTCAATACACTTACAGACGTTGCATGAATGAAAAATTCTTGATCTTAGCATTTTAAAATAAGGAAACCTGTAAAAAAATATTTCATCGATCAAATTTCCAAGAAACAGTTAAAACAAGATTTTAAACACTTACGTTTTTTAACTTGGAAAAGAAAAACCTGCAATTGTGTGAACCATTTTCAAGATATTGTTTTTCTTTATTTCTGAAACCATGCAGTCCTAAAAAGTCATTCAGACAAAATTCATGCGAGCTGACCGTCATTTATTAGCCAATGGGCTGTGCGTGACAACCCAAAACATACAGAGAAACAAAGTCATTGATAGTATGCTGTGCGTTATGACAAAAGCCAGATATACGAATATCCCAAGTTGTCACGGTAGGGTAAAGCCATCCCAGATCGCATGTGCACTGGATGGGGTTAGATGAAAGGTCAATGTACGCTTGTTTCAAATGGCGGACAGCTTGTGGAACAGTGGTCAGGTTGCCATTATACAGACCAATATGAGTCAGTTTAGGAGTTGCCTTAAAAGTGTTTTCCGCAATGAATGCAATCGGATTACCAGACAAGTCCAGGTGGGAAAGATCATGCAGCCCTGAAAACGAACCTGACAAAATCACAGATATCCGATTGTTACTCAGATCCAGCTTTTGAAGACGCTGGAAATGACCTGCCAGCCATGGAACCCATTCTAATTTATTATGAGACAGACCCAAGAATGTGAGGTTAGGAAGGATCATGGTGTCCGAAACCCCGTACACATCATCATAACTCACGGACAGTCCTTTTAATGAAGGGAAGTTCCTAGCCAAATTCGGTACCACTGTCAAATTCATATAGTAGAAAAATGCATATCTTACACTCGTCATAGGTTGCGAGCATTGTGCAAAATGCGAAACGTCTAGTGGGAAGGACCTGGAAGTCATATACAAGGACTGCAGGTTTGGAAGGTTACAAGTGCCGTTTAGAGACTGGCCAAATGATCCATTGTAAAGATGCAACACTTTAAGCGAACCAAGTTCAGCGGATACATCGGGGTCCAAAGGTAAGTCTGTGGTTAAGGAAAAAAGATTCTTGAAACCAGTAAGCGCCTTGGGTGACATTTCCAGGTGTGTCGACCGCAGATGTAGATTCACGGAGTTTTTCACACCACTAAACGCCAAGTCGTTCACAACCTCTATAGGGTTTTGATTCAGATTAATGTCAACCGACGAGGCCAGTGACAGGTTAGCAAAGGCAAAAGCTTCCAGGCGTCGGATATTATTGTTGCCTAAATCCACACGAGCGATGAGTACCTTTGTTGGACGAAATCGAGGCACAGAAGTCAAGTTCATGTAAGAGCAGTCTAATACCCCGTATTTCGACTCGGGGTACCAAGTGCACCGGCAATGAGGTTCACTCTCGCATGCTGGCATAGGTCTCAAGCCGTTTGTCCTGCCAAATGACATGAGACACAGCAATATGGCTGTAACCTGAAACGACGAAACTAATAGTTTATTTATTTATTTATTTGATTGGTGTTTTACGCCGTACTCAAGAATATTTCACTTATACGATGGCGACCAGCATTATGGTGAGAGGAAACCGAGCAGAGCCAGGGGGAAACCCACGACCATCCGCAGGTTGCTGGCAGACCTTCCCACTTACGGCCGGAGAGGAAGCCAGCATGAGCTGATCTTGAACTCACAGCGACCGCATTGGTGGGAGGCTTCGGGTCATTGTGCTGCGATATCGTGCCAACCGACTGGGCCATGGAGGCCCCAATAGGTATATATTTGTTTGATGAGAGGGCTAAAGTAAAGATGAGACTGCTGGGCGTGTCGTTTTCAGCAGGAGTAATGAACCACTAAATTCATGTTCTTTACATGGACTGAGTGAACAAAACACTTCGCGTAGAGTAGAGTGCCTCGCAAGTCCGCTAAGACAATACAGTTGAAAATGTAGGTGAGCACGTTACCGTAAATATCCACATTATTTTAACTCAGCTACAGGCCAATCCCATTCCAAAATCCATAACGTTTGCTTACCTCTACCCGCGATGCGCAATCACCAGCGCGAGGTGTGAGAAAAAGACCGTGCGTGCGACGGCAGTTTTGTCTGAATAATTCCTGTTTGTTGCAACGTGCCGGGCAGGTGGGAAAGAAGAGAAGGAGCAAGCGTCTAGTTCCTTCATGCCAACCTACTTCGACTAACTAGTCTTCTCCCTTTCACACATTTTCCAAAACTCGGGGAGTCGGCGATTTCCATTCACATTCACACACACACACACTTACAACAATATACTTGCACGCGGGACTTCCATCACAACATTTACACCTGTACGAAAAACCACGTCTGGTGGAAAAGTCAACAAGGATAGACCTCCTTTATGTGCTCCGAGAAAAGTGTTGGCAAAGACGTCCGTTCCGTAACGTCCCCGCCAAAGAAACTCGACCAGGTAGGAGAGAAAAAGCTCGCTACTGGATCCGCCTTTGTGACTAATTCGACGTTTGATGGCCCACCAGGTGCTTTCGATTGTTTGTTTGTGAGCACCGGTATGAGGATGTACGAAGCTCATACTATGGTTGACTGTGAGGTGTCGGAAACCTTCATCAGTCAAACATGAGAATGCCCTCCATAACCCACTCACAACCGTACTTCCCGCAGTGATCCAGTCTTTTATCAGGATATTAACTTCGGTTTACCACTCGCTCGCTACCTGACCCTTTCTCTACCGCACCAAACACCGACACTTGCTCTTTCTTCAACTCTCTCCTTATGAGTACGACTCATTCAACTCCAAAATTTAACCAGGCCGTGCAACCTTCTGTTTGGTGACCTTTTTCCATTTTAAAAACACATACTTTAAACCAGTGTATGGCTGTGGGCTGCGAAATTGAAATTTCACCGCCGACGTAGTTCAAACTTTGTTCCGCACACCAAAGATATGTCAATTCCACAATTTGGAGAGAGATAGTCTAGATCCCTCAAACCAGGAATTCACTTGGATAGTCTTGGATTTCAGGCAATCCGCCTCGTAACACCGCCATACAACACCGTCAATTCGATTGCACCTCTTTCCCTCTCTCATCTTGTCACCACAAACGCCATAGATGACCGATCTGGCAAGGAGTTTGTGGTAGCGACACCACACAACACACCTGGCCAGGGTATTGGTGACATATTCTATCAGTAATCCCATGTTGTGGGGGTACACAGGCATACTTCCAATGCCGAAACCCTCATCAACCACTTCGCCAGCTATTGTTTCCAGCGCCATACTCTGAATGGCTCAGACACACACTCTGCTCCGTAATTAAGGATAACTGAACACTACATTCACATGCAAAAGCCATGGACGTTTTGATATCTCCTTACCTATTCAAATTAGTCACTTTCTCCTGTGCCGTCTTCTCTTGCACCTTAGTAATCATGTTACGTCAACATGGCGTGCAGCCCCCTGCGCACATTCAAATAACATTCACACTCATTCGGCCTAACGACGTTATGACAAAGTCTTGTGGGTTTCCTTCTAAATCTCCACCATGCCCATGTCTTTCACACTTTAATGCCCAAATGATATAAAAGTTCACACTTCGTCTTCCAACTCACACGGCACTGAATTTGTCTTCCCGAATCCAACAAATTCGCGATATTTGGCTTTTCATTCAGGATTTGCTAGAGCCAGCGGCTTACTGGCCGACCACGATTCGACGCCTGTTCTGAACGCGACACCTGACGAACTTTCAACGCTTCAGGATAGTAACTTGTGTGTTCGTTAATGGGCTCCATCCGTCGATACTTTTCGATTGGGTGCAGCTGATGCATCTAACATACGACACAGCTCACTTACAGTTCCTCCTTAATGCATTTCAACCAGGCAGATACTCAGCGCGATATTTTGCCCCTGACGTGGTGATGGAGGAATACCAGTGGTTGAATGGCCAGACAAAACACCGCTAGTGTACACGAACTCCCCCCTTCCCACTCCAACCAGCAAATACTACAGAAACACTCACTGACATAGTCAGATATGACATTGGACAATGTACAACTACAAACAATACGTCAAAACCTCCAAGGTTGCTCTCAGAAGAGATCGCCGTATACACATCATCAGCAAAAATGCATATTCCAATACCCATTCCTCTATCCCGTTTTCAGTATACAGACTTCATTTAGGAAGAATGGCTGTATTCCACACAACCGCCTCATTCGCAGGATACCCTTTTCAAATGTAGCCTAACCGCTGGCTGTCTCCGTATAAGTGAAATATGGTTTCATTCGACATAGACCGTATGGAATATGACGTCATTCAATGGAGACCCTTTTCAAATGTAGCCTAATGAATGCTCCAGTTAGGACACAACGCAACAAAGAGAGTAAAAACACATGAGGACATTGTGCTTTGCCATTCACGTTCTATTGGTAATGTTAACATTCCACTCATTCATATGCAAATAAATACCAAATCGAACATTAATATCACCTCTACAGTAGCAACGTCCTACCAACAGCCCCCACCCTCAGTCACAGGCCACATGATATATTGACATGCCCAATACCGTTCCTAATTCCATTTCCGTTCACGCAATAGACCTGGGCATAATTACAATGACTCACATAACAATTCAAGTGGCAGAATTTACACAGAAGACTACGGACCGGAGATGCTAGCTGACAAAGAGTTCTAATCCAACAGGTAAGAGTATATACTAACACACTACTCTGATAATACGCACGTGTGTACACAAATATCACTTCAGCACATCACTCATACCCATCCAGCAATTACAGGGTGTATAATAATACAGAAATCTACAGTAACGCTGAAAAATCACATTTACACCTAAACTTTTTAACCGCCAAAATAAATTATCTCCCCATTTTCTTGGTCTCCCCTCCCCCGAAAAAAAACACCCCCCCTTTTTGAATACTTAAGTAACCATGAAAATCTCTTCAGTCATGTGACCGAGGGAAAGCACGTCAAGTCATACATAAGCTGGAAAGCGACACGCCCATCAACCTCAAATTTACGAATCCCGATGAGATTTTTACGTTGCACTCAAGAATATTTTATCTCTACGACGGCGGCCAGCATTGTGGCCCGTGGAAAACCCACGACCATCCGCATATTGTGGGCTGACCTTCTCCATGAACAACTACTGAAGAAGCCGGCATGAGCTGGACTTGAACTCGCTATTTTGCTATGTCAGCAAGCAAATCTCTCAAGCAAGGAGGGTTGTAAGGAAAAGAATAGAAAAGGTTTAGAAACGTTTCTTAATGTCTTACCTGCTTCCTGGTTTGAACATGTCCTCTAGACGATATAGCTGAGGTTCAGCTAACGTGGCGTTAAGCCATAGTCATTAATTCATTTATTCATTGTTTAAATTCCTGTTACTTATGCTGTTTTCAAGATCATTTAAGTCATAACCACGTTGGCTTCTGGCAGAACACAGCTATCTTGTCGCTTACGAACGGTACCAACTATCGATCCCGCAGTAGTCAACGGTGACAATTTCGTTGCAAATAACAACTCGAACCCTACCTTACATTTGGTATCAGCCGATTTCTTGCGTCAACCGGAAGATAAAAATGCCAAAGCCGTCGGCGGTAAACCATCTTTAAAGAGTACTCTAGCCGTTTAAACTTTTGAATCAAGCTCTTCGAGCCAACGTCCGCCATGTCTTGAATTCCGATATACATACACGTGTAGGGTGGGAAAATTTTTTGGGGATCCATTGCCAGCCAGAAGTTGGAATTCAAGACATGTAGGACGTTGGCTCGAAGAGCTCGATTCAAAAGTGTAATCGGTTGGAATACTGTTGAGTAATTCGAAAGTTGAAATTAATCACATTGAGAGGAGGGCGTACAAATATTCTGATAAATTCGGCAACAGCGCCTTGCATGTTCAGTTATATTTAACTACTTTATTTGATATGAAAATTCGAATTTTTGTTTGTGGCTTACCAGTCTGTCAGCTTTTAGTGTTTGACAGCTGCGGAGTGGAGGGTAAATTACATACTGATGCCCCAAATCATAGCACAAGCTGCTTTTATTTCCGCTCAAGAATTATTATTAGATGCCAGAAGATAGTGCCACAATACCCACAAAGATGTTAAATTTTACGGACTCAAGTGCACACTCTTAACGTTGAGCTGAGCCTTTATTGAGTCCAATATTGACCCTGAATGTCCATTCTGGTTGACGGATGTTATACAAATGACGGTTTCGATGTCTGGGTTTCACACGCCCTTCCCCCAAAATTTGGCAAAGACGAGACAAACGGACATGCCATTTGTCACAGTTGAAACTTGTACGGATATATGAATAGAAATTTTGCCATATCCCACATACATAGGAGACTACAGCAGGGAGAGTAACATCCGAGTGCGATATTTGGCAACTGGTCCTGAGTAACAGGTAAAAACTACCACTTTTATCATTTTAGGGTAATTTTATTCTAAGTGTTCAAGCAATGCTTCAATGATAACGACTCACATACCTTTCAGGTTTACATGTGGTATCGGCCGAGGGCAGTAGCGCGCCAGCACAGGGTAGTGACCTAAGTGTCTCTCACCAATGCGGTGACTGTGAATTCAAGCCCAGATTATGATAGCTTCCTCTCCAACCGTACGTGCGAAGGCCAGCCAGCAACCTACGGATTGTCATGGGTTTCCCCCGGGCTCTGGCCGGATTCCTCCCACCATAATGCCCGCCGCCCTCGTATAAATGAAGTATTCTTGAGTTGGGCGTGAAACACCAATCAAATGCATAAATAAAGTAAACACATATGGTATCGCTGGACATGTAATAAAGCCAGGGCAATAAATCTTTTGTTGATCTTACCGTTTGTTTACCCATGTTGAAACCTGACGGCGTAAAAGCAACGAAAGTCCTGTATCACTGAATACAGCCTGCAAAATGTGTGCGTGTGTGGATGTATGTATATAAGTGTTAAATGCAAACTAATACATGTACCTCGCTGTGAGATAATTTCGCCACTGCGGATCAGATAAGCACACGGAAAAACAGATGTTTATTGCCCATACATCTACCTACGTGTACTCCATGAACTTTTTGCCACACGTTTGAAAGATCCATCTATTTCATGTGAGTGTTGTGATGACTTTTTAAATGCGATGAAATGCAATGACGTTGACAGAATTTCATAAGACGTCACTGGTCTAGAGTTATCTCCAAATGCTATGTTGTCATTACATTTAAAAATGAAACAATGCAAACGAACCAGTCCACCAATGTTTCAGTTTTACCCTTCACATAACCCCGTGTCAAATACAGCGATTTTTTCAAGGATGGTTGATGACCATTTAAATTTTATCGGTTACAAACCGTTAAAGTTAATTGTAACAAACGGATTACAAGTGTTTATTACATCAGCATGGTGCTTTTATCAACGGTTGCAATCAAAGCGAGACTGACATACCAATAGTTGCAGCAGACCTGTTCATTATGGACGGGCTACGACCCCTAGACGCTTAGAACTCTTGCATGTTAACCCAGTTTGTTTACTGTTTTAGGTTGTTTCCGAAATATGTCTTCAGATTTTCCACTTGGGGCACCCGTTAACTATCTACAAGTTGAATAAAGGTACCTACCGTAGGTTGATCACTTCTTTCTTTGCTCTTGTGCGTTATCAGTTTAGAGCAAAGTCATGATTTACTTTATTTATGTATTGGACTGGTGTTTTACGACGTACTCAAGAATATTTTACTTACACGACGCCGGTCAGCAGCATTGTGAGAGGAAACTGGGAAGAGCCCGGGAAAAACACACGACAGCGTGAGCTGGGCTTGAACTCACAGCGGTGGCGTTGGTCAGAGGCACCTGGATGATAACGCTGCACCAGTGCGCTAACCCCCTCGGCCACGGATGCCTCAGTCATCATTTTGTTTGTCTTATCAGAGTACTGTATGCTTTGTGTTAAAGTTTATCAATGTAGACCGTTTGGAGAAATGTTGCAGATGTATGTTCTGAACTGTGGAAATACATAGGCTGTTGCAGTGGGGATACCATCATACATTTTTTTTTTTTTTAGTAAGTGACTAACATAACTTACCGAATGCTAACAACCTCAAGCCCTGTCTGGCGTCCAGCGCCCCAGTGGGACGGAAAACGCCAATACAAACTAATCTCCCCCCCCCCCCCCCCGCGACTTGTAGTGGGGATAAGATAACAGCAGTGCCAGCAGCTGGTGTATACCACATGGCCCGGTGCGCAGTGACCGAACGGATAAGATCTTCAAGTTCCATTGGTAGGACACAAAACATCTCGGTCCAATCCCTGGGATAGGAAATGTGTTAATTCACCCGCTCTTATTGTTCGTGCTGCCACAGGTTAATATGAGGTTGCTGACTGTCATATGTGTGGCCAGCGCCCTATCGCAGCGCAATGACCCAGAAGCCAACCACCAATGGGGTCGCTGTGAGTTCAAGCCCAGCTCACTCTGGCTTCCTCTCCAGCCGTACGTGGGAAGATCTGCCAGCAACCTGCGGATGGTCGAGGTTTTCCCTCGGGCTCTGCTCGGTTTCCTCCCACGGTTGGCCACCATTGTATAAGTGAAATAATCTTGAGTGCGTGTAAAACATCAATAAAATAAATAAATTAATTAATCCTCTCATTCATTCTCATCTCGTTTCAACACCATTCCCTCGCACCAATTTCACGTGCCAATTACTCGTACTTCTACTCCCAGTTAAAAGAAGTAAGACAAGGACTTATCACGGGTTGGTGCCCAGGCATTACGGGTTCCTACACCGGTAAAACAGATCGAACATGTCAAACATTCATGAGTACGTCGTTAAACAACAAGTGAAAGAAACGCACTTAAACCACCAGCGCCTTTTGCCTTGTAGCCGTGTTTACCTCAACGAATTTCAAAGACATCCCGATTTGTCACTGGTATGCCTAGTGTGTAAACCTGTCTTTATCAGAGCGAGCGTAATATCATTGGAATCTCTAAGCATTACAAACACAGTTTTGATGTATAAGGTTAAATTGGTTCATATTTGGTTTAAAATTTACTATTATTATACCTCATAGAGTAGTGCAAGACGATGAAATCCTTTGTTTCCGGAAAGACGACTCCTTCGTTCTTCGGCTTTCATCCAGCAAAAAATTTATAATGTTTTGGGTAATATCCTGGAAGCATGCTGTTGTTGAGAGGTGGGTATTCTCCGCAAAAGTTATACACAATCTACTAAATATTTGAATTATTTGACAGCGTTCATGGTGGCGTAGTCATTAATTTTTTGAAGCTTATCGGATTATACCACAACATACAATTCCTTTTACATCTATATACACCTTTCTTTAACTTACATATACGTACATGGTGTCCTCCGTGGCTCAGTCAGCACGCTATCGCAGCGCAATGACCTAAGCCTCCCACCAATGCGATCGCTGTGAGTTCAAGCCCAGCTCATGCTGGTTTCCTCCCCGGCCGTACGTGGGAAGGTCTGCCAGCAGCCTGCGGATCGTCATGGGTTTCCGCCGGGCTCTGCCCGGTTTCCTCCCAGCTGGCCGCAGTCGTATAAGTGAAATATTCTTAAATACGGCGTAAAACATCTATCAAATAAATAAATAAATATATACATGGTTTTTCGTGTTTCATCCGTGGTTTGGTTGTTTTATCTCGTTTTACGTACCTCAGTCCATTTCATTTGTTTTTGTACGTTCTCATCGTCTCGGAACCATATATTTGCTCAAACATGTGCTCGTAACAATATGGCCCATGTGGCGTTATCCATCATTCATTCGAAAGTGAAATATTCTTGAATACCGCGTAAAACACCGATCAAATATATAAATAATGACATGTTCAAGAATTTAGTGCTTACAAAATGGCAATCAGCATTATAAGCACGTAAACGGTAAGCCGAACTTGAATAAAAACATTGCATTTTTGTCAATTATCATTGGCTAATTCTGCTCGAGCCATGTTGCAAGGGTTACTTCTGACACATTTATAGGAACAGTTAAAATAAAACCCTAACTGAGGTAAATTGAAAAGAGGCCGGATTACACCGGTAAGGTGATGATTTGCCAACTACCACATTGCAGTCGCTGCACTAATTTTACTCAAAGGTCGTTGGCCTATGCCATAAGATATAAAGGCAGCACCTAATATTTTGATAAAATGATCAAATTTCTTCCAATGCCGTTTTTCACGTGGGCATAAAATGGACTTTGCAGTACATTTCCATAACTTATGGGAACGAACAACCGATCGTGAGGCAGATTAGGAAACAAGCGTGGAGTGTAGACCTGATGAGATGGTCAATTCTGACTTGAAGAATGTTTTCCCATTCCTGTGTGACGTCCACACGGAACTCCGCGATGGTAGCGGGAACTGGAAGTCGCCGACGAACACTCCGGTAGAGGACATCCCACAGGTGTTCAATTGGGGACAGAACAGGTGAATACGCTGGCCAGTCGAGTACTTCAACGTCTTTGGCCTGTAGAAATGCTCTGCATACAGCAGCTACATGGGGACGTGCATTGTCGCGCCGAAATGTTACCCCATGTTGTGGGACAAATATGACGACTATTGCGCGCAGGAGTTCATCACGGTATCTTACCGCACTTAAGTTACCGTCGATGAAATGAAGTTGAATGTGATGGCCATGACTTATCCCCACCCACACAAGTACCTCACCACAACCGTATTGCTTCCGTGGAGCTCAAATAGGGATTCATCTGAAAATATAACACTCCGCCATCATGCTGAAGCCCTACGAACATGAATGTTAACCCAATCGCGCCGACTCTGGCGTCGAGCAGGGGTAGGTCTAAATTCGTTTCTCTGAGGCGATTACGAACCGTCTGAGCGGAAATCCGGTTATTACAGAGCCCAATTGTTTCATTAGCTGTGGCGGTGGCTGGCCTGAAACGGTTGCGCAGGTGGAGGAGGCGAATGTGGCGATCTTGGTCGGGGGGGGGGGGCATGAGGGCGATAAGCTGTCCTGCCGAATTCTTCATGACGTCTTCTGAGACGATTAATCGTTGACACATAAATGTTAACGGCTCTGGCGACAGCGCTGGGGGTCATGCCAGCGTCGAGTATGCCGATGGCGCGCTCTCGTTGGCTTCGGCACATCTGTGGCATCGTGCCTTCCCACAGAACTTGTACCGTACTGGTGGCCATTTATACACCCCAGGGTAAGGAGTGCCAGGGAAGACCTTACAGATCACTGAATACTACAGATAGAGCCAGACCTGTCTGACGGGTCAAAATGGTGACTATGCTTGAACTTGAAAACAGCTTAGTTTTGGAGTAGGGGTTATGCTCTTGGCCATTCCTTGCTACTATTTTGACAGAAATCACAGGATTGTGTTGTGAAATATTGCAAAAAGAAAAGTGTTCCGTTTAAATTTTTGTTCAGTTTCTATAACTTATGTCCCGCAAAGAACAAGCTACTTGCAAGCCTCCTAACGTCATAGTTTATGCAGACAGCGGTAAAAAGAATGCACTGATATTAATAGCAATTCAGAAAACCTCACTGGTCTAGAGTTCCCCAAAACGCTATGTCACATTTCACAAAGAGCAGCACCCTCACACTCTGCAATATGTACGTAGTCACAAATGTAGTGATCTGCTCATAGGGTGTATTATGACAAAACCCAGGGAGGACAACTTTCCCTGAAACCACAGCACCCCAGTGATAGACCCACGCGGGAAAACAGTCACACTGAATAGTGATGTTCACAAGAAGAAGCTGAACCCGATTTAAGGATATGGATAGCCTTTAGTATAGTCGTCAGCTTAGTCTTGGTAAGTTGGATGTAGCTCAGATTGGGCGTGTATTCGAATGCGTCGTCCGATATGGATAAAAGAGGGTTGACGGACAAATCAAGAGTGTTTAGAGGGCACAGTCCGAACAGGAAATTTGCCAACACTGCAAACACCCGATTGTTTCTCAAGTACAATTCCTGAAGGGTCGTCGGTTGGCTGGTCATGGCTGGAATCGGGTCCAAGTTGTTAAAAGATAAACTCAAACGTTTTAGATTGAAGAGAACCATGTCCGTATTAACAGTGGTCACGTGATCCTGTTTAACGTCAAGGAGAAAATTACCCCGCCAAAGAAATAAGACAAATCCCTGATGTGAAGCGACAGCTGAACACAGCTGATCTCGATTATGGAACCTGACCTCATTCTTAAGTTGACCTCGCTGCACTTAACCAACAGTGACCAACTTCTGTAATAACCAAGTTATGTGGTCAAGGAAATTAAGCCTTATGCCTTGATATAATATGCATACAGGTGGTTATTTTATCTTATTCTGATCCACAGTGAACGTCTCCCTTGATCTCTCTTTCTCTGTCTCTCTCAGGTGTGAAATAGACCCTTACCACATTGAACCTGCCAGCCTGACTGGGTATGTGGGTGAAACTAAAAACTGCGGTCGTCAAATAACATTACTATATGTGTCGTAACAGGCGTTATTATTCCGATCACCAAGCACCAAATCAGGGGCATTCTAGGGAATTCATTACAATATGAAAGTCTACAGCACAGTATAAAAGACCGCAGCATAGAGTATAAAACCAGAGCAGCGACGACAGTGTGATAGTTGGCAAATGGTCGCACGTTATACCGAAATTTAAACATAGAGGCAAGTTTTCTCCAGATTCCAGTATGTGGAGGCTTGGACACTGCAATAAGAACGGTTCTATAGCTGGGAATTTGGATATCAGACACTAATCCTGAAATGGTTGCACGTTGATACTTAGTATATTGTTTATTCAGTATGAAACACTGCCAAACCTTGATTCCATTGTACAAGGTTTCTGATTGAGGAACAATGGCCAATGCATGCTTACATACATACATATATTGGTTTACATGGCAACTCCATTCTATGGAATGATTTGCCCGAAGGCAATAGGATGTGTTTCAGTGTTTTAGGCTGCTCTAATCAACCATAGTCAATCCACAGAGAACTACTGCCACAATGCTGTAGCCTAAAATCTGTGGATCCGACATCAATAATTCCTCACATCTTTGAAAACCAAACCTGCAATCCTCGGTGGATATAGCACATACTCACAGTTGGGCCAATAATTCCCAAGTCTACAAGATCAGAAAAGAAGATTTGTTTCTGAGCAGTGTACTGTGGACACAGGAGTAAAACATGATGGATGGTCTCCTCAGCCTGACAAACATCACACACACCTGAATCTATTGCCTTGAATCTTTTTAAGTAGCTATTAACCGACCGACCGACCTGCTTTTCTGCTAGAAAAGGAAAATGGGAGGCAGTCATGAAGTTTGACAACAGGGTCAAATGAGTGATAAAAACGGCCCTTCTCGGAGGCGTCCTACTCAGTTTGCCATAGTTTAAATGACAATGACTTTACTTCATTTAGGGCCTCGGATATGGTCAGTTTGAGATTAGAGGTGACATGACGTAGATTTAGGGCTCGTTTGGCTGGTCTATCTGCTCGTTCATTACCGGGCACCCCAGAATGCCCAGGAACCCAAGCGAAGCAAATGTCAAGACCAGCAAAGAATAGAGAGGACGACAGAAAAACTACTTCGTACAGGGCAGGGTAGCATTTTGTCCACTTAAATGACGTCATTGACTGTAAAGCACAAAGAGAATCTGTGAATATAACAGGTCTTAATGGTCTTAAATCCAAAAGAAAGAGCAGAGCATTCAGAATTTAGAGTTCTGCTGAATATACCGACAGGTTATCCGACAATCTAAGAACTTTTTCATATCGCAATTCTGGTGTACGCAAACCAATCCCCAACCTTACCAGTAGCAGGGCACTTAGAGGCATCGGTATAAATTTCCATGTATGCCGGCCAGTTGTTGCCTAAGTATTCGTTAGAAATCACAGAAATATGGTGAGGACTGATTTGTGGACCTGAGAGTGAAGGCCCATATATACAGATGGTGATTGGGCATTCCAGGGGGAGATGGCGGGATACATTCCTTCTGTAAACGTCCGATATTGGCCCCAACACTCTGCAAAATATCCTGGGCACGAACATTAAAAGGCTGTGATTTTTTGTTGGCATCATAGTGAGAATCATAACAAGATGGTGAAAACACCGAACTGGCTGAATTATGTAGAGAGCTTTCTAACTTCAGCACAAGTTTTGCTGTGCCCAGTTTGCGTCTAATTGAGGCCATTCGGGGCAGTGGACCTGAAGAACATTTAAAGGAGTTGTTTTCTTCGCTCCAGTGTAAATTCGTAAGGCTGTACACTGGATAGAGTTAAGTATAGATTTTAAAGTATCACAGGCGTCACATCCATAATCGAGCCTGGATCGGATTTACGACCTATATATTAAAACTAAGGATTTATAATCAGCTCCCCAGCTTTTCCCAGATATAGACCTCATCAAGTTAAGCACTTTCTGGCATTTGAGAACAACATTATCAATGTGTTTGCGCCAGGTGAATTTGGCGTCAAAAGTGACACCCAAGTATCGGAAGGATGAAGACAGCTTTATGTTGGTGTTACCGAGCTTAAGTGATATGTGCGGCAGAATCCTCCTTTTCGTGAACACAACCGCCTCTGACGTCATACACGAAAAACGGTACCCTAAAGCTTACTCCATCGTGTTATTGCGTTTAGAGCCTGTTGAATGTGTCACTTTGCAGCGTTCATCTCCTGGCACTGGAACCAAAGAAGTTTGTGGTCAGCTTAAAGAGTACAAGGATCATTGAATGAAGGACAGAGGGCAGGTCATTTATAGCAATGTTGAAAAGAGTGGGAGATATTACACTACCCCGAGGAGTGCCATTCTCAGTATTCACTGGATTTGAGTAGGTCTTGCCAATTCGAACTCGTATAACTCTCTCAGACAAAAAGCCCTTCACCCATCCGAGCATTTTACCACCGATACCAATATTCTGCATCTTGATGAGTAACCCTCTTCTCCATATGATGTGGTATGCCTTCTCTATATCCAAGAACACAGCCAAGACAGATTCTCTGTTTAAAAATAGAGGACTCTAAATGCACTAAATGATCTGATGTGCTACGGTTATTTCTATACCCACTCTGCACGTCTGAAAGTAAATTATTTTTAGTTAGAAACCATACAAGTTTACCATGGTCTCCATCGTTTTACACAGCACTGATGTTAATGCTATTGGGCGGTACGACCCCGGCTCTGTTGGATTCTTTCCTGACTTTGCAACAGGTATCACAGTGGCTGTTTTCCAGCACGCGGGGAGACTCATTCTTGACCAAATAGTGTTGTACAACAACAACATAATTTTAAGGCATTCATCAGGTAGGTTTTTAACATAGAGTAATATACCCCGTCCTCCCCTGGTGTGGAAACCTTTTTCCCCCACTCAGAACTTGCTTGAGTTCCAGGAGAACAATTAATTCGACATTAATGGCCAGATCATCGAACAAAATATTATCAAAATTATGGAGTAGCTTTTGGAGTTGTTCTTTGAGTTCTATAAAATCAGAATCAAAGTTGCTAGATCTTGAAACATGAGCAAACTTTTCCGCTAGTAGATTACACTTATCAAAGTCACTAACACAAAATGAGTTATCAGATATCAGTGTAGGAATATTATTACACTTCCTAACACTTACTTACTGCATTTACTTACCTGGGCCCATACAGTCTTTAGTGGTGTTGAACTAGTAATGCCAGAGCAGTACTTTCGCCAATAGGCTTTCTGGGCTTGCTTGATTGTACGCTGCGCAATGGCCTTACAACGATATCGTTGATCAGAAGGGTGTGAGAAGCTCTGTTCTTAGCTCTCTTACGCTGACGTAAGACATCAGCACATTCTGTCGTCCACCATGGAACGGAGGCTGGACCGCCCCTGAAGAAATCGGGCTGGAGACACTGGCTGCAGAGTTGATAGTGCCTATAATGTTGTCAGTAAATTGATCAATGTTATCAGAAACAACAGAATCATTCAAAGCATTCAATGGCATAGGTATTCCAATCACTTCTTTGTGTTTTCCATCTAGGCTGGATATCTACATCATTATAACATGGTGATACCCCAAATGCAGCAACCACAGGGTAGGGATCACTTCCATTAGGCGAATCGTAGTCCACATACCATGAAAAACCAGGACATAACTCGTTGGAACACAAAGTCAAATGAAGGGCAGATAAATTGCCCGAGCGGACGTCGAGTCTTGTTCCACATCCGTCATTTAACATGATTAGATCATTATCTTCGATGAAGTCTTCAAGTACAGAGCCACTGGCATCAGTTGATGAGCTACACCACAACACATTATGTGCATTAAAATCACCACAAATTGTTTTAGGGCCCTTAGCAGTCGATACAATGGCACTGAGCTCAGAAATATCTAGTCTATTACATGCGATGTATAGGTTTACTCCATTCACAACCCGTCCCTCTGTAAGGAAAATTTGAAATCCCTAGACTTCAATACTGCGAAATTCTGGGAAACAAATTTCCGTGAATGAAATACCACTTTTCATTAATACAGACAGCCCATCTCTGGCCATGCCAATTCTGTCAGTTCTTTTCATGACATATCCTGAGAATGTAGGGTTATACTTAGGTTTAAGAAATATTGGAGACAAATTACATCAGGCGCAACATTAAGATCAGCTAAGAAAACTTCGAATTCTTGCCCATGGGCAAACGACGACTCAGTGTTTTGATGCATTATACAGAAAGCCATCGTGAGAAATATAAACACAGGGATTTTTAGATTTCTTGTATAATCCATTATTTACCGGCTGTTTTCCTTTGCTTCAGCAGAGCCACAAAGGAGGGAACAAAGGTCTCACTACCAAGATGGCGACGAGCACAGTCAGCGATGAAACTGATAACATTCGAGTTCTTAGGACATTTAGCACAATGAAATAAAACTTCTGTTATCATTGCCACAACATTCGCGAGGGTACCATCTGAACAGTAGTCCGTCTGGATAGCCATGTCATTGTCAGTCTGTACGCCAATAGAATTAGTTTGTGGTCTAGGTTTAGGGCTTGGTGGTTTCGGGTGTGACACATGCGTAAGGCCTCTTGGTGCCTGGGAACACTCTACATTGTTTTGTGTTCGGGACGAGCGTTGCGGACAGATTTTAAAGCTGCGGAGTACGAAACATTCTCGATAATTCTGATATACTGAGCCTTACCTGCCTCTTTCCTGGTAGGACAGCGGCCATAAGCAGCACTATGGCTACCTTCACAGTTGACACATTTGGGGGCAGTATGTTTGGACATTGCTCATAGTCATGAGAGCCACCACAGCGGGAGCAGCGAAAGGAACCTCTGCAAGATTTCGACGTATGATTTAGGCGCTGGCAACGGAAACATCTCAACACATTGGGCTTATAAAGCTTTACAGTAAATTTCTCATATCCTAACAACACTTCCGTTGAAGTTCATCTAGATCAAAATAAAGCAAAATGCAAGATGATACCTGACGATCTTTATTCTCTTTCATGCGCTCAGTTTTAATGCATTTCTCTTTACGTAAAGCCACCTGGATTTCCAAAGCTGTTACCCTTTCTGCAACACCATATACGACACCCTTACATGACGACATGGATGGCTGGCAGCATTGTATGTCTTTGCTCATTATTGAAGTCAGCCAAAGCAAACGCTTGATCTGGCCCTGTCAGTGCATGTTACCTGCAAGTCACGTTCACCCTCTCAACAACTTCATTTAAGGCTTCACCAAATTTTACGGGATTCAACGAGCACATAGGAAATCCACCTACACCAGGCATGACAACATCTAAACTACAGTTTGTTTCAGCTTCTCGTGCTTTCTTCCCGCCCTCGCCTTCCTCACTATTTCGCACCCACTTGCCCTGCCCTGAAGGTCGCCCTTCAGCGAAGTCCATATCGTCGCCATCGTTCTCCATTGTAGCCCAAATGACTAACAGCCTAAATACACTTGGTGCAAGCACAGTGAGATTATTTACAAGGCAGTTAGGAGAAAAGAGGAATGCCTCTGGGGCGACTCACAGACCAAGGTGAAAGACGAAATGAGCCCTTGTTAGTTCAAGAATGACAGTGAAATGTACAAGAATCAGCTAACCTCACAGAACAATGGATTATTTATCCTACAAAATCACTATAGATTAAATACAATCACGCTAACCTATTAACTATATACATTAACTTTGAAAATTATACAGATTTAGTCAGGTACAAGAAACTGGAGTGCAACAACAACATAAGCTCAGCTTACAAGTGGAAAAACGCGTCCGTCCCGCTTGCTGACCAATCGCAACCTCCAATGCATGCTTTTCTACTTCAGCATCACGCAGATGAAATTGAACCGATTGAATGTTGTGCGGACCATCAACTTGTGAAAATGGGTGTGTTTATTTCATTGATGGATAAGTTATGGACATGTATATTTTGTTTTACATATTTGTAGAGCCTGGCTGGCTTAGATGCTTAAAGAGCTGACATGCTGCAACAAAACTAGACCCTTGGCCAATCAGACCGTGTTTTTAAATCATTTCACTACGACCGGAAGTCGGGAGGTTTGGGTTATCCTTTAAAAAAATCTTTATTACCTGTAATGCAAGCCTATTACAAACAATATAGTCGGCAGGTAAGAAATTTCTTTTAATCTTACTAATGAAATAGATAAGGATTTTGACGAAATTACCATGGAGAGAAAAATAGAAATTCCATCTCAAGTTCAAGATAAACTTGAACCGTGTCTAGTATGTGTTTATAGGTCACTTTTCAATGGCCTTCGCCGTCCTGTTTCTGGTAGCAGGTAGCAGATTTATAGACACGATCGTAGGTACATGTAGTTTCCATTCAACATGACAAAAAAATTAACTACTGTCCCTTTGCTCTGTTTTCATGTTATTGTGTATACATGTGTTACATGTGATGACAACACAGTACTTTGAGTACTTCTAGAACAGTGATGTCTGAGAAGTTGCATTTAACCTCACTAATTTTTAATGTATTCTATGCGAACGCGCGTCAATGCATTATATATTCATGAAAAATTCCCAACACTCAGACCAGAAATCGTTGACAACCAAAAAGGAAAAGTTCTAAAGATGACGCACAGACTAAGCCTCTCTGGAATCAAGTTTAACGACGTTATTTTTAGGAAGCATTATAATGAGAAGATGTGAAGTAACAATTCAGTAAAATGAATTTTACTTTTGAAAATCTAATTTTTTTTTCTCCTCCGCGTGAAGAAGTAGTTTGTTGTTTTTGTGAGGGTCATTCGGGCTACAGTTCCAGACCTGTGCAACTTGTGAGAGGTAAATGATTCAGAGGACAAATCTTTATGAATATATATAAATAAAAAAATTTAAGTGATTTTGCGTCATTTTGATTGATCGCTTTTGTGCGGCGCTGTATCTTCATGGGCCCCACGCCCGCTTGATAACTCGGCCGCCATGTTGTAAAATCACTCATCATTGAAGACCGCGTGTATGAGATACGCAATAAATAATGCTTCACTCGTTGAATATAGAAGATCAATTACAGTTGAACAGTAGTGGAAATAAATCAATACTTATTGCGGTTTTGTGGAATATCCAGACCCGATCTCAGATCGACAGACTGGAGCCAAGCTGGACCGGCTTTCACTAGGCCGACCCTACCTTAATGATCGAGTTCCAGTGGTTTTGCCAAGGGACTTAAATCGTTTTTCAAGGAACAGAACGAAGATGTCATATTCTAGAATTGTACAAATCCATATCCATGCGTGCCTTCCATAAACAATGCAAATCTAAAAGTAAGTGTAGGCTTAAGCTTGTTTTAAATGTGTCACAAGTCGGGAATAACGAAAACTGTACACTGTATCATGTATCATGTTATGTAGGGTTTGTAAAGAGAACATTTATAAACCTCAGCCTATCCTATGAGGTCTGTTTGGGTTATGTGACGTGAAATGCGGCGTTCACAATTTAAATGGGATTGGCAATGTCCGACCATTGTCGGCCACTGAATCTATAACTGCTACTATGCCTCATCTGAAGTGTATGTGTTGTTTGTATGAAATTAAAGCAGAGAAACTATATGTTGGCAGGATATCAGTGAAATTCCCCATCTTTCTTAGGATAGACATTAATATAGAGTTATACTATAATTTACATAGTCTGACTATTTACTCTATCAATTGATTGTATACACACTTTATCTTATTGAAAAAAAAAAATTTTTTCATAACCTTCTTTCAGGGAACCGATTTTGGGTTTCTTCTTGTCATGTTGGTTCCCATGCACGTGAAACACAGAATCGAAGAGTTGTCGCTTAGGCCTGTACGCATGAGGTCCCCAGCCTGGAGACAACAAGTCGAATGTATATCACTAATTAGTACCTGCTTTCCTCACAAAGCGATTCTCAAACCACCTAGCTTGCACAACAAATAGTTCATGGATAAAAGTGTGACATGATGATACTATTAATTGATCATAATCAGAGGCCAAGCCATAGAATTATCTACATGCAAGAAACGTGAGCTTTCATCATAGAATACATTTCAGTGCCTGTAGGCTCTAGTCACCGAATTCTGTTTACTCCATGGTGTTACGGGGCGTGTCAGTTGTTTCTTCTTAAGCACTTAGATAAATAGTTAGCATAATACGATAACTGAGGTAAATTAACAAGAGGCCGGATTTCACCGCTAACGTGTGACCACCTGCCAGATATCACACTGTCGTAGCTGCTCTGGTTTTACTCTCTGTGTTGTAGTCTTTTATATTGTAGTGTTCTCATGTTTAATATTTTTTTTTCTAATGGTTTCATAAAAATGTTTTTCTTTACTCATTTAAATAATGATATTGTTATTTTGTCGGCCAGAACCATTGGTGGATGGAGTTACATGAAAGGCTGAAGAAGTATTGCAGGCGCCACTTGAGTGTTTTGAAAGATAGTGTCCATTGTGCTCCACATGATGACTATGACTGGTATGTTACACTCCAATTAAAGGTAGCTTTGATGGATGTTGGCCTGTAAAATAGAATATAGTTTATATATATATATATATTAGAGTCTATAAAATAAAAAGCAACTGTGGTTTTTGACTTTTAAATGACATTTAGATTTTTTAACTGCTGTTAAAAAATGTTCGTCTGTTTTCCTTTAAATGTTGAATGTTCATCAGATCATGTCGAAAGCTATTCAAGGCTTCCTGGTGGCTCAGAGCCACGATATGACTGAAATATTGCCGATGTGGCGTTAAGCCATAATCATTCATGCATTCGTTCAATTAAGGGTATCCATTTTTGTTGTGTGCCAGTGGCTTACACAAGGCTTTAGATGACTGCTGGCCTTGGCCTTGAATGTGTACAACTCTTCTGGTAATCGGAAGGGAAACATCCCAAATGGCTTGATAAGTATACCTGAACAGTGTTAAGTAAGGCTTGGGTCTTTGGCAGGGGAGTGTTTATTCCCCGACTTTCGTTGTTTGTGGAACCTCGGTGACAACCTGTGGGCATGTGGCCAATTGTGCAGTCTTACATTCATGGAAGACCACTCGTCTTTCGCCAGTATGCTGGGTATATATCTACATCACAAATGGGCAAGTTAATCAGTAACTCCCCAAAGGGCAAGGTTTTCCCACAGGCACTTCAATATCAACACCGTGCACGGGTCTTACAGACATGTGGAAAAATAAATGTATGTAATGGTTCAACCATGTTGATGTGGACGTAGATTAGGTTATATATTCTTGTTGTCACCTGTAATTGTCATTAGTGCTGAATCCTCTGAATTTACAAAAGCGCCTCCCGCCATCGCTTGGACGTGGTGTTTACATGTATTTGGGCGTTAGGTTTGAATCAAACTGGATTTAAACAAAAGTGTTTACCCGACACCGAGCTATTCCTTACACAATTTTGACAATATTCGCATCAGCTCGTAATTATTTCTCAACTGGCACTAATATACTGTTCCCATTCCCACTATATTTATCTGTAGTTCTATAGGTGTAAAGTGAACCTGAATCACTTTGGTAACTGCTTCACGTTATGACATGAAAAGCCCCTCTCTCCTGCTAGGACATCGCACGCTGCGTGACTCTAACTTCCGAAATGTCTCTCACAGGCGACGTTTAAGTTGGCAAGAGCTAAAAAAACCAATTTTCGGTTACTATTCCTTGTATACTTCTGTACCCGTCCCATATCTGCAGACATCTTTGAACTGTCAGTTCACTGCCTTTCTATTCTCTTTGGCTGAGTAGCTACATCCTTATCAGTCGACTGAGGGGCCTCCGTGGCTCAGTCGGTTAGCGCCCTATCGCAGCACAATGACCTGAAGCCTCCCACCAATGCGGTCGTTGTGTGTTAAAGACCAGCTCATGCTGGCTTCCTTTCCGGCCGTACGTGGGAAGGTCTGCCAGCAACCTGCGGATGGTTGTGGGTTTCCCCCGTGGTCTGCCCGGTTTCCTCCCACCTTAATGCTGACCGCCGTCGTATAAGTGAAATATTCTTGAGTACGGCGTAAAACACCAATCAAATAAATAAATAAATAAATAAATAAATAAATAAATAAATCAGTCGACTGCCTCTGTTGTTTGGCGCTGACCCTATCTCTAAATTCCTTCCACGTATCCATGTAATACAACTTAGGGCTACTTCCTGACAATATCACTTCTTTTCTATTTCGATTAACGTGATAACTTTTTCGCCATGATCACAGAAATGCTGCTGAGAGAGGACGTTCCTCTCCGTTTTGCGAGTGAAATTCTGTTAGTACAAGTGGCACGCCTGGGCCAAGAAACATTAATGATTTTGATTTGTGAGAAAAGAAGACTTTGACTTTTTAATTCCTTTTGCATTTAAATATTGTTTTCATAATCATTTGTCTTTGTATTATTTTGTATTTATTTTGCTCCTGATTTTGTTTTTATTTTGTACGTACGTGATTTTGATTTTAGTTTGTACTTGATTTTGACTTTGTTTTTTTTTGCCTTTTTACATGAATTTATTTGTAAATTAGCTTTTGTTTTGTGTTTTAGTTAGTTTTCATTTAGCATTCGGTTTCACTTTGTGGTTGACTGGATTTGTATTTTTTTTTTTTTGTTTACATTTCACGGGCCACCATAAAAGTGCGTCTCCAATTAATTATAAGACGGTTTCAGATACATCCTCTTACGAATGAATATAGATGCGTCTTTTGGAAACTATGCCCAATACATTTACGACATCAAACATGTACAGGTTAGCTGTCTAGGCTTAGCCCATGTCCGTCAAACGTTCTACTCAATCGACTCGATATTTGAATTATTCAACCAGGCTCCTGGCAACGTTTTCATTCAATATCCGAAGGCCATTGGCGTATGTTATGAGATATAATTTTTACCAGTATATATACATTTCTATATAATCTCATATTATTAAAACACTGTGAGTTTCAATTTTTAACTTAAGTCTTCGTTGGTTTAACTGGTTTTAAAAACGTTCGTCTGTTTAATTTGTTTTTGCGTTTTCACCACGTCAAAAACCATGCACAGCGTCGTAATATGGACATGACCTCGCCAGGGTATGGCTGAAACACTGTCGATGTGAGCTAATGCTCTAATCATTCATTCCTTCATTTTTTTCATTCTTTAGAAATTGGTCCTGTGATTATTGACCAGGAACGTCATTTTTGGCTGAGAGCTGCTGTACGAATGTTGGTTTTGATGTTTAAGTTCGCTTTTACAAGGCGTATCAGAAAACGTAAACAGACCACGTTGTTGTCAAAATGATCTGGATTCGCGAGTGCGATATTGTTTTAAGTATTTTCCACACTTTATAAATGCAAGATTTATGTTAACCGCTTGATATGCCTTTGCTGAGAAAATTAAGTCCTATCCTGTTTAGTACGAGGATCCCTCAGTTTGCCTGCAACTACGTATTGGGTCAATTGGTAAATGTTAATCAGCAGACATCTTGTGCTGACGTTGTGATTCATTTATTTATTTACTTGTATGGCGTCAAGAGAATTGGCGTCAAAGCTCAACTGAGATACATGTTTGACTATTTATTTATTTATTTTATTGGTGTTTTTTTATGCCATACTCAAAAATATTTCACTTTTATGACGGCCAGCACTATGATGGAACGAAATCTGGCAGAATCCTGGTGAATTCACAACCATTCGCATGTTGTTGGCCGTCCTTCCCACGTATGGCCGGAAAGAAAGCCAGGATACGCTGGGTTTGAACTCACAGCGACCGCATTGGTAAGATGCACGGGCTCATACACACATATTTGATTATCGACAACATAGATACTAAAATGGTACAAGAATTGGAAACTGATTTTATTCATCTGCGTAGAACTTTCATTACGTCTTTTCGTCATGATTGAAAACTGTTGACTGTTTCCCTTTGCATGAATCCGTTCTACTTTTTAGATTTTATCTATTTTCTTACTTCTTTGGTGGTTTGTGTTTTTGTTCTTTTGGAAATTGATTATTGACCTGGAACGCCCATTTTAGTTGACCGCTGGTATACGAATGGCGGTTTCACTGAGACAACGGCCGACTGCACTGGATTGTTTGAAGTTCATCTGATCTGTTCAGACTAGAAATAGTTTTCTGTGTTCGTAACCTGGCCACTAAAGAGAAGTGACCGCACAGACTTTAGAAATGACAGCTTCTCAGACCGAATGGTGTCTTTTCACATTCTACATAAGGAGGAATTATGGAGGGAGGAAAAGGGAGGGAGCATAGCAGGGGAGAAACCATCGAACATAGCTGGAACACCTTCCCAAGGACCACCGATGAGGAAGCCCGTCTAAATTGCATGAACTTCACTTTCAGTAACTGCATAAGCAAGAGGCTGCTGAGTCATTTTGCTGCCCTATTGCTCTTAATACTCTAGTGCAGGGCAATGACGCAGGTGTCTCTCACCAATGCGATCGCTGTGTGTTCATGCCCAGCTTACTTTGGCTTCCTCTCTAGTCATACATGGGAATGTCCGCCAGCCGCCTACGGAGGGTTGTCGGTTTACCAAGGTTCCTCCCACCACAATGCTAGCCATCGTCGTATAAGTGAAATATATCTTTAGTGCGGCACAAAACACCAATAAAATGAATGCACCTCTCTCGCGGAAGCCCCGCTCTCACGAGAATGAGAACAAACGGTGTCTAGTCCTGTTACTACATGTAACTCCGACGTCCCCCCCAACATCCCTGGACACTAGCAACGTACATCGGTGTTCAGCTTCCTGGGGTTATTCACCTGAAGTTCCACTAAGCTTGTGTAACGACCATCCACGCTTATCCCCGACAGCATCCATCCATCAGACCGGGAGTCGAAGGTATTACAATATGTACTATCTTTTTTAGCGTAACATTCCATTTTTCTATCTGAACAACATAAAATTGTGAAAAACACATTGTATGCTCATTGAAAAGTATCTCCGTTAAAACCGTTATAACAATTTCTTGTTTAACAATGCAGTGAAGCCTAGTTCACGTATCTTTTGACACTGATAATTCGAACGCTTCAGTCTCTTCTTAGCAACACATAACAGAAAAACCAAATAAACGGGATATGACAAATGGAAAGCTCTAGCAACTATATTTATAGTAACTAACACTTCAGGACTTTTATTTCATTGCTGAAAACATTCATTCAAGCTGCTGAGAAATATTAAACTCAAGATACTGTTGTAGTTGGTACGTCAGTGGTGGTTAGTATGAATGGCGTGGTTGTGGGCGGTGGTGTCGCTGTGGTCGTAGGTTCTGGCGTAGTTTCAGGTGAAGGTACCGTGATGGGCTCTTGCGTATAGCTGAAGCCAAACAAATCCCACCAAGTGTCGATCAGAATCATTGCTGTTGTGGTAGGTGTTGGGATTGTAGTTAAGGGAGTCGGTTCTGGCGTAGAGCTGTAGCCAAACAAACCCCACCAAGTGTCGCTAATAAGCCTTGTTGTTGTCAGAGGCACGGTAGTAGTCGGGGGCTGTCTGGTGGTGGGTGACATTCCACCCACTCGGACAGTCATGATCATAAAGACTGCACCGAGCCATACTCTCCCAATTTCCTGAAACAAAGCTGACACATGTAACACTTGTACTAAGTACCAATACTGTAGTAACCAACCAATATTGCAGCACTTTTTGTCCTGTAATATTACAACGACCCATACTGCTGAAGAAACGACCGATAGTGTTAAAACTTTTCCAACCGATACTGTAGTAATTTTTTTACTGATAATATAGTAACTTAATTCTAACATGTAAATTTTTACCGATAATTTCGTGATGTACGGGAAACAGTTTAACATTATCGGTTGCTGTAACATTATCAGTCAAAAAGCGGTCGCAACAACAGTGAAGTCGCAGGTTAAAGTACACGTTTCTAAAGAATTCTTTTACAGTTTTGTGAAACTGTGCACAGCGCTAGACGTCTACTTCAATGTGAATCTCTGTAATTAACATTTAGGAATTATGATGGTTTAAATAAATTTTGCGATAGACGGAATAAAATATACACCCCAAAATTTGCAGCACCTTGGGAGTGCTGTTTACGCTGCTCCTGTAAATTACATAAAGATACATATACATAATTCATTGGCCTCCCAGGCCAAGGGGGTTAGCGCTCTAGTGTAGCATAAAATCAGACAGAGTCGGATGGCTGTCACCAGTGTGAAAAGCAACCTGTGGGTTTCTCCGGTTTCCTCCCACCATAATACTGGTCACTATCATATGAGTGAAATATTCTTGAATTTGTGTTAAACACCAATAAAAAAAAATAATGTCATTCCCACGAACAGAATTCGACGTGTCACACACGTAACACAGACGTCAAGAGGTAGAGATCTTCATGCAGACAAACTTTGCAGTTGGACATGTCGGAAGAATCCCAAGAAATGCCAATGGTCGATTTCCTATAGGATAATATTTGGCCCATTCCTGATACCCTACAGGAGTAATGAAATGCGTAAGACTGGGATTGCCAGCTCATCGACAGCATGGACGAGAGAATAATTAAGATTCAGAAGGCCGAATTGTTTGTACGTGTACCCAAGTACGTATTGGACAAATGTACGTGTACCTAAGTACGTATCGGACCAATGCAATTGTGGATTCCATACTGTTAGGAGTTGTGTAAGACAGAAAGTTTTGGGTACAAATTTTTGCCTGATTTACCCACCTTGGGCATATTTCCCTCACTTTCCGCCTGGATGGACAAACTTTTTGGTGAGCCGATGATCTTCACTTCAAGGCTCTAACGTACACCTCACCCGCCTGAAGGCACTGATAGTGTGTCCCTGGTAGACAGTGAGAACCCCAAAACTTCACGGTTGTTTATAAACACGTCAAGCGTCGTTGCCTATCGTCATTAGCTGTACTGTGATCGTTGCTTGCAAGGCGCGAGTTGATGCATGACGTGCATATTTGCCTTCGTTGACAAAAATTCAAAAGATAATAGATCTTAATTGTTTGCCAATAAAACGCATTATTGGTTTGGCTGTCAATCAAACTTTTTCTAGAAGGTTCATACAATAAAACACTAAGGCATATATAAATTAAGTTATTGAACACATTGAAGTTTGTTTGCTCGATTACTGTCTCAGTTAACACGAGTAATGATAACGTCA
The DNA here is from genome assembly GCA_016165875.1 of Acanthopleura granulata. Classification (NCBI taxonomy): domain Eukaryota; kingdom Metazoa; phylum Mollusca; class Polyplacophora; order Chitonida; family Chitonidae; genus Acanthopleura; species Acanthopleura granulata. The sequence continues at coordinate 1,433,074 of JABBOT010000016.1, read as the reverse complement.
AGAGATTAATTCCAGACTTTCTCAGATCATATAACATATAGCAGTAAGTACAACGTGAGGTGCACTGCGAAAAAAATGTATGTACTCAAAAATCGATACCCATTTTTATTAATTTTATGAAAGCTGTCGGGAAAGTTTGCATCTGTTCTGACTGACCCCTTATGTATGCATGTTTGTCTGTATGTACGTATGCTTGAGTTTTACGTCGTACGCAACAATTGTTCAGTCATATGACAACGAGGAGTCCTTAGAATGTATGTTTACTGTGTCCTCTTGTGGTTGGGTGTGTTTAAGCCAGACATGGCATCCCACCCAGTCACATTGGACTGACACCGGGTTCACCATTAGGTGTCTTTGTTTTAACCTTTCAGTGCTGAGCGCCATGCGAGGTAGCCACAAGTACCACTTTTAAAGCCTTCGGTAAGGAGCACTCAGTAGGCCCACCAGCAATCTGAAAATGGTTATGGGTTTTCTATCCAGTGTCCTCCATCATATGGATGGACAACGTCGTATAAGTGAAACATTCAGCTTTCTTGTTACACTTATCATTATCGAGCCATTGGCGCCCACACTAACGCTTTTAGTATTCTTGTTACTACTTCTATTACTGAACTCATTTGCTCACGGTTTAACGTGGTCAGCATTGCACGTTGTTATACTCGTCATTACTACACCCGTACGCCGTTGGATTGACTGTATTGTACCATAAGATGATTATGTCAAACTCTACCCTGTTCCCTACAGAACTTTCCACTGCGCTTTTTAATTTGTGTATATCTTCGTTACCTGCTACCCTGTTCAACAGGTACATGACATACATGTAGCTGTATGTGATAGAAGCTGGTGATATCTCGTGATAGACACAGATAAATGCTTCAGGTCATTTTTTATTTAATCTCAGCCTTGGAACGTTGATTCAATGACAGTTGAGAGAGTCGCCACAAAATGAAGCGATCAACGGTAAGATTTTTAGGTACGCTCTACTTGATATAATGTCTTCTTGGAGCTGGATATGTGCTTTTGGTTTAGGTTTTCTGTTCTTTGTTCTGCAGAACATTTTTTAAACGAATGACGAGTCTGGCCAATTAGTGCAGGACTAGTATCAATTAGGAGCCATTGACTGTGATATAGGTAACAGCTAATTTTGACCGCATGTCGGTAATTTTTTGCAAGATCAAAGAATATAAATGACCGCAGCAGAGAGGAAACCATACCACAGACTGTATCTGATATTTAGCAAATTGTCACACTTAACCGGTGAAATGTGGCCTCGTGACTATATACCCAAGTGAGGGTTACACTCCAACTGCATGGTAGGCTTTTAGTCTAACCGTGCATGTAAATGCTTAAATAATAGCTGCATGCACCCCTCTTCCCCTGTTTTAGAATTACTCAAAATACTGTCTTGTCATAAAATATAATAATCAATCATATACAAAAGTTGCATAGGGGCTAGGTCTCATGGATATTTAGTCTTTCAGCAGAATTCACCCTCTTGAAAGTAACACGTGTTTATGGCCCTGAGCGTCTTGACGTTTGTCTCATAATAATTATTGACCATTTCGGTGGCCTGGTGGTTAGACTGTCCGCCTCGGTGTCGGGAAATCTGAGATCAATCCTGGGTCGAGTCATACCACAGGTTTCAAAAATGGCATTTGTTGCTGCCTCGCTTGGCGCTCGGGAGTGAGGGGTTTTAGCAAGGAAACAGGTCTAGACGGCTATATATATATATCCTAAGGATTACCCGTAATATAACTGAAAAATTGTTGAGTATGACCTATAACCCTCGCATACATACATAATTATGTGACCTGGCGGTTAGAGCGTTCAAAATATAAAGAATACAGCATAGAGGATAAAACCGGAGCAGCGATGACAGTGTAATAGTTAGCAAATGGTCACGTGTTGTCGGTGAAATACGACAGTTTACCTATGTTGGAGTTTTAATCTAATTGTTCATGTGTTTAACAGGTAACCCTGCATCCCCACCCAATCCCTTCCTCTAGCACCCTGGTTTAAGCAGAATTAGGTTAAAAAGACGCCACTTTTCTAGAATTACTCAAACTGCTGTGTCGTCATCATATTCAAGATATAAACACAATAACATGTAAAAAATTTGTATGAATTAAGAAAGCCCCTCCCGCCCCCGTTTAACCATATTTTATGATTGTAGTGTTTATTAACTCTCTTTCACGAACTGTTTGTCTTTATTGCCTGTTCTTGTTGATTCATACAAATGGTAGGAGACATCTGATGCCATCCTCCTCGCGTGATTGAATGTCACTATGCTACACCATCGTTGTTACAGCAATATGGCGATGAAACTTGAGTGGTGTTCCTCGGTGCGCAGTACTATCATCATATTGATCAGTTTTGTTTTTTGTCAGTCAAATTTAGTACATGACTTGATTTACTACGCATCCCCAAGCCCTGGTCCCAAGGCCTTGCATTGTTTGGGTTACACTTTGGGTAATTGCCTACACTACACCACTGACATCTAATCCAGTGCATTTCATCACTGCCTTTTTTTTTTTTTTTTGGAACTACGTCTGCTTTTGCTAGGGTGTGTAAGTTGTTACTTCTTTAACACTCACATGAACAGTTAGAATATAACCTGAGGTAAATTAGCAAGAGGCCACCTTTCAAGGGCTACATGGGACGATTTGGCAATTGACCGATCGACAGCGGTGAGATAACCGCGGGCCAGTGATTGACATCCGCACAAAACAAGGGAGCTAACTTTTGATCGGGTCGACATTTTACTCAACTCTCACGAGAGACAACGGAACTCAAGAGGTTTTATTTATTTATTTGATTGGTGTTTCACGCCGTATCCAAGAATATTTCAGTTATACAACGTCGGCCAGCATTATGGGGGGGAGGGAACCGGCAGACCCCGGAGGAAACCAAAATGTCATTTATGTCTACTCTACCGCGCCGATGCTACTGGCGTGTAGACCTTCATAAAAATTACTTTTCTGAGTGTGCTTTAGTATATATATTATCAAAACAGATGGTGTTTATTGATAATATACAGTATAGCTTAGGCGATGTAGTTTTATGCAATCAGTCTAGAATTTTTTTTTTTTTTCAAAATTTTTTTATTTAATTGTCTATTACATAGTTTTGTTCCAATTAGTTTTTGATTGCGCTTGTGAGTTTTACTTTTCTTGTAAAATTTTAACTTTAATTCAGATTATCCACATGAATAAATAAAATCTGACAATGTATCTCTGCCAAATACGTATTTATTGCTTATAACCCTGCAAGGGTATTGTTAAAAGAAACTGACAACTATGAATGCATATTTCCAGTTAAATATACAGTAACGGTATACATGTTCAGAACTGACTCCGTTGCCCCCATACAATCACGTTTACACGAATTGGTACAAATCGCAGGCTCACAAGATTCAGTCTTTCCACACACCTGTCCGGTTTCGGGACGAGAACAAATGCTACCTTACGGATTAAACGGCCTGGATACTGACTGGCTATATACACCAGATTAGCAGACAAGTGATCTCTCTGTACAAGGCTAGATACATGTATACTGTAGTGACAAAACAGAGGGTATTCGGGTTGGCATATAATTAAACCCAATCAGAGGTCTTTCATATATTATCGGATGTACGATCATCGCATAGAAAAATTTGAACGGTGTAACACCATAACACTGACCGCCTTCGTTTGAATGAAAATCTCTCCAGTATGGCGCTCAACAACAATCAAAGAAATAAATGAAATAAATATTAAGTTTACCATCCTTCAGGTTGTGTTCGTTGGAATTCTACTGACAGTCCTTGTCTCAGTACCCACACCGACTCTAGCAGACATTCCTCACTGTGAAGCGGATCCCCCGTGCCGATGTTCAAGTTTCACCAAAACATTGTATTGCTCTGACTTGTACCTGTTTTCAGTGCCAGTGTTAAAGGCGTCCTCCGCCATGTCAGTGATTCTTGATTTTTCTGCCAACAACATTCATCGTCTGGAAGCTTATGTTTTTGCTAATCTCTCGAACTACGATACCCTAAACATTTCACTTAGGCGAAACCCGCTGAATTATGTTGACCACTTAGCGTTTAAAGGTTTGGAGAACTGTAGCCTTCAGCTGGATCTGTCGAAAACGAAGATCGACACATTGCCTTCAGCACTCATGGTGTTGAAAAATCTGAAGTCTCTTGTGTTCGAAGGTTATCTAGGTTTAGACGTCATGGTGGCAATCGGCCCGTCTTTGGAATTCATTGACGTCAGCAATGTAATCGGTTGGCCGGATGGACTGCGATACACAAAACGCCTAACACACCTTCGTCTACATGGGAAGTACATATTTGGATTGCCTGGCGACGCCTTCCAAGGTCTCGAAGACTCTTTGATTGACTTTGAATATTTGGGATCAACTCTCTTCACTTCACCGGATGCAATGTGCAAATTGCGTAACCTTCAAATGCTTACAATGGAGACGGTACTATCCCCAAATAAGGTTTCCGACCTGCCCAACTGCAGCTCGCCAATGACTAGCGTTCAGATTCTGAAGCTATCGTCTATGAATCTAACAACGTTCCCTGATATCCCCAAAGTATTTCCTTGTCTGACAAGCCTTGAAATCGTCAGCAGTCAAGTCGTGGAATTGCCAAATAACATGTCTCTACCCAATCTCACAACCTTGATACTTAAAAACATAAGTTTAACTAGGGTCCCCTCTGTCGTGCGCACATTTGATCGTCTCCAATATCTCGACCTGACGGATAATCAAATAACGGCACTCACGTCGGACGTCTTTCCATTCCAGAATCTAAGAGAGTTGGATTTGGAAAGAAACCACATTTCCGTCGTTGCGGACTTAGCTTTCAGAAACGCTGTCAACTTGACGTTTCTTTCCCTGGACAACAATAACTTGACGACTGTTCCGAGGGCGTTCCAGAACTTTCACAGAGAAATGCGTGTGCACATTTACATCTTTGGCAACCCGATCGAGTGTTCCTGCCAGCTCGTCTGGCTGCTCCATTGGGACGTGTTGACCACAGGACGGGCTAAACTCGGCGGATACTGCTCTTTCAGCAATGACGGCTTACATGTTCTCGACTATATCTCCTCCCAGCGTGGTCGATGCCAAGCTGGACCTATTGGGTGAAAGCGTGTGACAAGATGACTTTATCAATTTACAAAAAAGTAAAATGGAGTGTTATCTCGACCCTCAGTGTCGTTAATATGAATGGAATTATATATTTTAATGGCTTATTTGTTTGACCGTTGTTCTCTCTTTTATACGACTGTTTATGGGTGGATAAATCATGGCAGATCGCGGAGCGACTCACCCAGCCACCACAATTACACAATTACACATAGCTCCCCAGCACAAAAGCCGCTCCAATAATCCTGAGCAAGAATGAGGACGCGACCTCAGTGGTCGGCTAGGCATTGCCAAATATTAGTTGTTGTACCAGTAGTTAATTAGCTGTAGTAATGAGTAATATAATTGCAGTATTAGTTGTAGCAGTAGTACAACAGAGGTGCTATAATTATTAATATTAATAACGGAAAACCTTTTCATGGTTGTTAGCGAACAAACCGGACCAAGGGAGCTAAGCCACAGCCGCTTCTGTATCAGGTTAACTCCTCTTAGCTGAATGACTTTTGTACTATTGTAACAGCTCGGTAGATTCTCCTTCCAGAAACAGGAGATAAACCTTGCTGGATTTAATAACATATACGGGTATTGAAGAAAGCTGTGCCTAAATGCTATCTGCATAGTATATGATTGAATAAACAAAGTTCTCTTTTAGGTAGTGCAAAGAGCTCTCTTATAATCATTGGTATTTTTAAAAACATCATTGTCGAGGAATATCGTAGGTATTCCATCATTGGTCATGATTATTTCTACGCTGATATTATAGCAGTTGCGTCCATTTTGGTTCTGAGATTGTTGCATTTCTGAAAATCAGGAACTACAGTACTACGCCATATGTGATCAATGTACAATACAAAATAATAGAATGCATGGAATAAAAACTCTAGTAATGTCAACTAGCAGAACGTCACTGGTCTACTATTACATTCTATTTCAGTTAGATTCAGTATATAATACGAAATGTAAAGTAATCCATCGGCATTTAACAGTTGTGTCGAACGTGCTCGTTGACAGCGGCGGGGGTAGAGTGCGAGGAGTTAAGAAATATTTGTTAGATTTAATTGACACACCCTTCTGATCTGAACAACAGCGAAGTCTAGCGTGCAAGGAGCTGGCCGTGGCCGAGAGATTGAGACACCTTTCTCTCATTCTCAAAATGCATGTTTAATTCTAACAGTTAGAACTTACACCTGAAAATTTGTCGTATTTACACCACAGAATAAGCTATTCCGTTCGTATGCATACCACAGGCTATTCCAGGAATGAACTTTATTCTACAGATTTGCTTACGCCACTTTTATGCACACCAACTGTTGTACAACCGCGAAGTTATGCTTGGAATAAACTATACCTCCTTCATTACTTCCTCGGCCCCTCTTGTCTAGAATTGAAAATTCTGTGTTGTCATCACGTTTTAACCAACAGCAATTGTCGCTGTCTACACAAGCAATCGAATTTCCACAACAGCTTGGTCATCCCTCAGAAATTCAATGTCACCTTGCGTTCCGAAATCTACCTACTTGAATGGCTCATATTATAAGGTAGGGTGTCCAAACTTTTCACTGACAGTGGTTTGGACACCATTTCATTGACCGATCAATCTACGTACATAGCTACTTCGAGAGCTTCTTATGGAAGTTAATAAAAGACTTGACGTCTTTTTTTATATTCTAAGGCAGATGTCTCCATGTGTTTAGATGTTTCCATTTATGTCTTCCTCGCAAATTTTACAGCGACTTCTTGAAATTCTCGGGTATGAGTGGAACGTAAGCCTTTACTGTGTCATTTCGTGTAGAATTCGTTACAGATAAAATGGCAAGTTTGTGATCTCAAGCTTATCATGCAATATGACGTTGCTCTTATGGAGGAAAGCTGGGGAAAAGGGAGTTGGGTTGGCTTAAATTTTCCGGGATAGGTTGAAGATCTTTTTGCGCCTTATAAAAGCACATAAATGAATACTTCCAATGCACTTTCCTGAAACTAACTGCGGCTGATTAGGTTTTCTGTAGTTGGAATTATACACCTGATGACGAAGCCGTTAGCAAACACCTAAACCTTGCCATGCTCAAGATTTCTTAACTTACAGGACGGCGGCCATATTCATCGTTGAAGGAAAACAGAGTGCCCGGATGTAAACTACCTTAGTCAGCCGCGGTCGAAAATTGTGACGTGTGATGTAATACTTTGCTAAATTAACGCAGATTTACGATCGTGCCGAGTAAATATTTATTTATTTATTTATTTATTTATTTATTTAACAGTTTCAAATATTTGCGGTTTCCGTTTGGATTATTATTGAACAGGTAAGTGACACACCTTTGGCGATCGTAACGCCCAATTTGATTGACGGTTTGTATACGAATGCCCGCTTCGACGCCTAGATTATATGTGAAAGAAACCGGAGAGTCCGGAACAAATCACCGACACTTGTCAAGCTATTGATGAACGTCCCTATTCAACACGAGGCCTGACATCTGTTTTATACTTATCAGCTTAACTATCAGAAATACAGATCTGCACTCTTCCATTCACTAATCTGGAACTCCATCTTCTTGAGAGTGCTGTCCTCTAGATGTGGAATCTGTAGGCTACAAAATAGGTGTCCTTTAATGATACAATTATTCTGATTTCATATCACCTAGTTGTTCTTCAATGATGAAAACCGTGACGTCACAATAAACACAAATGGACCTGTTATATCGAAAGTATGCCAAACTTAGCTAACCGCCATTCTCGATGGACATGTCGGCTGCACTGCGCATAATAAAAAAAGCCTGGTGGAACGTTTGGATTGAAACCAAGAAGGCACACACCATCAGTCTTCAGTTAATTTTTTATTTATTCATGAAAAGAAAGAACCGTAGGCTACTGTTGTGAAAACAGAAAGTCATCCTACTCGGGGGAAGAGCAGCCCAGTCTGCCTTAGCAACGGAGCCACCTGATTTGAAAATATATGTGTGCTGATTACGACGTTATGATCTTTGTTATTCTCGCATAATGAAGTGATATGGATTCAGAATTGCTTTAAGATCAGGGGAAACTTGTTTTTGGTGAGTATATCTTTGATAATTTGAGAACAGCACAGGCAAGAGTACCAAGTTACAGGTTTGTGAATGTAACGTTTGAGAGCGGTTAATGCGGAAGCTAAGCTGGGAATGTGGCCCACCGATCTCTGAGATAACTTATGACGTAAAGATATACACACCATATAAGACGCGAATCGGGAATCACTGACAGCTAATTGTCACGAAGGCGCCACAGGCAGTATCAGTGGTGAGATCTACAAATGCACCGTCCAAGGTGCCAACACCACCTAGATTTAAACATTTGATTCATTTATTTGATTGGTGTTTTATGCCGTACTCAAGAGTATTTCACTTATACGTCGGCATCATGGTGGAAGAAAAGTGTTCAGAGCCCGGGAGACACCCACGACGTCTCGCAGGTTGCTGACAGACATTCCGGTCTCATTGGGCGATGATTTGACGTCAGTTGACTGAATGGCATCTTAGATTACCAATCGGTCCCAAGCAATATTCTTGACATTTATGCACGGTGAACTTGCATATCGGTATGTTGTATTAAGAATGAGCACATTCTCAACCGTATTCACTGGTAGGATCATGCATTTCGACTTCAATGATTGTAAAGTCGAAACACACACACACACACACACACACACACACACACACACACATATATATATATATATATATATATATATATATATATATATAGATATAATATGGTATTTTATACCGTACACAAGAACGTTTCACTCATATAACGACGTACTATGGTGGATAGTGCTTCCCACTTAGGGCCTAACAGGAAGCCAGCATGAGCAGGAGTTGAACTTACAGCGACCGCATTCGCCAGACGCCCACGGCTGATTGCGCTGAGCTAGCGCGCTCACCACCTCCGTTACGGAGGCCCCACGTGTATTTCGAAGTGTAAATGAAGTGGTAATTACGATACATGTGAAATGTCAAGTCAGACATTTATTTAGATGATATATACAGTTAAAGTAAAAGCCGCGAGTCAACAGTATGGAACACACTATCATCATCACAGCTGTCTGTACCGTGCATTTATAATGTCCGGCACAGTTCCGGATTTCACTTTTAAAACAGTTATAACTTAAACAGATTCTCTTTACAGGTATAATTTCTTACCGCATAAAAAGTTGCATAGAATATTTTAAAGGCCTCTGTTTCAACACAAGCAACAACAGCTTGTCATTGGTCACAACGTTGCTCATTCTACCGGGCGATTCAACACACCAAATTTGCATAGAATTAATTCGCTGCTGTGCACGCGGTTGAACCTGTATGCTTGCTCGGTTTACATGTTGATAATACTTTTACTCCCGATTTCGATAAACAGAGTTAATCAGTACAGCTTAAATCGATAGCTCTTTAATTTTTTTGTTTTCCCCTGTCAAGGACACATCTGTTTGTATTCATGGATGGAGAAATGGGTTCATGCTCACATCGGACTCCTGCGATAACTCATCTAGAGAGAAGTTGTCATCCATGTAAATCATTGTCCAGTCTTAATCACCCAACAAGGCCTCTTGGAAAACTTTCAAACTCCTGTGTAAATTCCACCACAGAACTTTATAGCACTATGCAGCACTATTCCACACATCCAATGCTCTTTGTGGCAATCAGTTGTAACCGCGTCCTTATAAGTGCACTTAACAAAAAAAATCTCCTGTGGAGTAAATAAGAACTCGTGATAATCAATGCCCATCATTTGAATTAAAGGTGGCTGTTCAAAATCAACACATACTCTATTGCTAATCATTGATCTAAATTAATGGCGGGGTAACATCAGTCATGACAATCTCCCTGTTATTGTGACGGAAATCATACGATTCACTGCGAAGTCCATATTCCAGTACGAAGTTGTTGGTGTTCTTCGCGCATCGTCTGAAGAGATCAATTTATCCTTCCCGAGGGAATCATGTGCACTGTAGTTGAAGAACCACGATCATATTAGCCCACGATCACGTAAGTTGGGCGTAGGTCATAACTATAACTAGTGGTATAATTCCTGAACTATTATTTCAAGATAACTGCTAATTTTGTCATGAAAGTTAACGGCCACTCTTGGTAAAAAAAACAAAAAAAAGAAAGATAAAATCATACATGATTGTGTACGATACATTCGGAATACTAAGGCCAACAAATGTACCGATCCTTGTAAAAACTTGAAGTAGATATACCTTGAGAATATCACTTGTTTAACGTTCACATTTGGTTTTCGTGAATCACATGACTTTGCTGGAGTTGTCGACAGGCTAGCTTAATTGAAAATGTGTGAGGTAAAACTGGCTAGTTGAACAAAAATAGGCCGATTAAATGGGGAATGCGGTAAGAAAATATGAACGTAATGACACTAATTTAGTTTTGGCAACGCCAAATCTTGGCAATATGTCAAACCTGGGAAAATTTCTTAAGTACTAGTGACATAGGCATTCATCTGGACAGATTTTTGATTTACGAAAAAAGTATTATTCTGGTTAGTGAGATGTAACTGAATTGATAGCCTCCGATGTGTGCGTTTAGTTAGTCGTGTGATGGTTAGGGACACAAGTTCCATAGGCTAATTCCTCAGAAGAGCGGGAATGATAAACAAAAAATTCAAAGTATATATATTGCAAGACAAATTATTCTTTGTGCTGCGAGAAAGACACGCATCCTGAAATGGGTCCTCAGTAATTCATTTAGCGTCCGTTTTCTTTGAGGTGAATTACTGAACAAAATGCAATGTGTATTCCGTGAGATGCCAATGTGTATTCCGTGAGATGCGAAGAGAGCGTGAGCTGCCATGATTCTATTATGAGAGAGATCACCGTGCAAGGAGAACAGAACCACGTCAAAGTACAAGCTACTGAGGTTTCTTTTCGGCGTATACGGCCCCGCAGGCAGTACTCCTTGGCTAAAATGTGCTTGTTTATGTCCAAGCACTCAACTTTACGCCCATAAATGTCATTTAGTCCATTTCTTAATAGAATGGGCACACTTTAACAGAACTGCGTTAATTGTTTTTTCGTACAGGTACCTTTAAAGTTACGATAAGTCAGATTTAAGTTTCGTGAAAATGTCTCCAAACAGGAAATTTGATTAAACAATACCCGGAATATGGTCCATAACAGGTATCAAAGGGTTCAAGATTAGAAATGTCGCCTTCAAAAACACTCCTCTACAGCCGACACATGTTATTACCGAATTCCTTTCAACATCTTAAAATATTTTAAGAATTGCACAGCATCGCTGCTTTTCAATCCGGTCCATTTATGACATACCATAGCATAAAAAACAGTGCAAACTTCTCATTAAAGTTCGAACAAATTTAGATTAACTAAACTCAGTTCACATGTGCTACCTGCATGGTTTCAGGCACACATATGTTTGATTTAGCCCAACAAGACTTTGAGCTAGACCTACAGCCCGGTTATTTTCTTTGTATCAAACCTCGCATATGCGGTGGAAAGAGTTGGTTGTGAGATCCAGGCTTCTAACCCTGAAGTCGCCTCCGTCTATCGGCCGCCTCCTTCACGGCCAAATATAGGACGACACTCATCACCGTAACAACCGTCATTACTATTCCCGCTAGACTAGCATACAAAGAGAGTTTTGTATAATGTCGTCCTCTTTTGCGTTTACCTTCCACGAACATCTTCGCCGCTTTCGTCGACATACAGATCGCCAGGACACCTAGCGGGATATTAAAGCATAAAGTGACCAGCCAGGCCAGAGCTATGTGTGTGTCTGGTAAATCATTGGGGTCTAAGGGGGATAACTCTGTTAGGTATTTTCGTTGTTCGGACAAGGGCCTATTTTCTTCCGCCGTCCGGATGACTTCCTCTGGAGGTTGCCGAACTACAACTTCCGGTTGAGATGCCTCTTCACGCTCGCGGACTAACATAAGCCCTACCAAGTTATCCTGGGCTGCTTCGTTGTGAGACAAATGGCACGTGCAGGCTTCTTCGGCGTCATCAGAGTTCTCTTGATCGGACATACGTACCCAAGGATTACCAAAGTCAGTTTCACCCTCTTTACTCTCCATCTTCTCCATTTCGCTGAGCGGCCAAAAATGTAAGATCAGAAAAACAACAACAACGTTTAAACAGCGGCTTCCATCCAGGTATAACTGATTGTTCAAGCCAGGTGACCATACGCAATGATGTTTACTCCTCCTCTAGGCCCTGGAAGTCAACATATATCTGAAAGAAGACGAAATAAATTTATTTGAATATCGGTTATCGTCATATTCAAGAATACTAAAATATACCATGGCGATCAGTTTTATGGATGAAGGGAAACTGGGGTGAAGCAGCTACCTTTGGAAAATTATGGGAAACACAGGTTTCATCTATAACCGATTTCGATGACAATAATTCTGAAATAAGGGTGTTATATCCAGTCTTATGTCACACTTCTGGCCGACAATTTGTTTATTAGTCTTGTACGGATTCTAGACGAGTGACGTATAAGAATTCCAGTTAACATCACTGCAATGGTTTCACCAAATTCTAAGGGTGCTGGTAAGTTGTGACATTTTAAAAACTTACATGTACAATTATAATAACATCCTAACTGTGG